>JAQGAB010000141.1:0-39866 GCA_034696565.1 Isotomurus graminis
GTTTCAGTCAACCATCACACAGAGTGAAAGTGAAGCTGGTGCAAGAGTATTTTTGCATCTCCTCACACTTTTCTCCCTATCCGGGATAGTGTGTAGAGACTTAACGTGCAAGTACACAAAAACCTCCGTACGCTTCTTTTAGTGTATTCCAAACTATCCCATCAAGTCTTTCACATTCCTCGCAGCAGTGGCTCAACCATAACCATGAGTCAGCCAACAACTGCCATTGTATCCTCACTTAGGACTTTCTCTGTTACGTAAACTCTTTTTGGTTCACTATACTAGCCAATCTATGGAGAAGACGATGACGATGATCGTATTCATTCTTACACGAACCCAGTCAGCTAGAACCCATGCAAATGTTCAATGGTGAAAAATGGGTTCTCTTCCAGAATATAAAGGAGACCATTCAATCCAATCTACTTTCTCCAGACTGCTACACACTCACAGGTTGTGTGTGTAGTTGTAACTTGTAACATGCAACATATCAAAATTCTGTGTGTAGAAGGATTTAAAAACACACCTACTGACAGGATGCATGTGCCGTTTATGGACTAACCATCTTGTGTACTGTCTGAAATGTACTGACACATCACATATACGGTGCACGTGGTTGGATCTGATTTTTTACACCATTGTGGAACACTACAAAACTTATAGTAGGTACACCTTGACTCAAGTCTCAAGGTTTGTGTGACAAGGAATAGAATATGACGTAGAGAGAAGACCGATAGATAAAACGAAAAAAGTTCCAGGTAGACTTTGGTATCTTTGTCATAAAGTGAAAACACTCTCAAAGGCTAGACACACAGAGGCTCGTCCTCATGGACGTGACAAACACAAAGACAACTTTCCCTTTGATCTATCCATTTTGCACCAAAAGAAAAATTATTCTCACTCAAGTCTTGTAGCTGGGAGGATGAGTGACTACAGTGAAGAAGAAGTTTCAAGTCAATTCTTGGATCAAGTGATAGTCTCTCTCTTATACACATCAGAGGGAATGTATCACACATAAGTTGAATGTATGGAAAGTCTTGGAATGGAAAAAGAAATAGGGAAAGTTAACCGTATATTGTCTTTGGTTTGAAGGAAATTGAAGATGAAGTGGTGGGCTCTCAGAAGGAAGAGAGATGAGTGAGTGAGTGTTGAGCCTGCCAAAGTCGATAAAACAGATCCAATTTTATTGCATATGAGAACATGAACGGAATGAGATGTATGAATTCTGAAATAGCGCAAGGTATTTGCGAGAAGGCTGTAAAAGTGAGCTTGTTCGATTTACAATAGAGAAATAAAAGGTTCTGAATTGTGAGACTTTCGACAGAAATGTTCCGAGTATTGGAATTGATGGCAATATATTCTTCCCTTCCTTTGCAAGATGATGCCATTATTACATTAAATTGTAATGATATTCATAGCTGCCTTTTACTCCTCTTTACTTTCGCTCTCTATTTTCCAATATCTCAATTGCTAAGCTTACCGTTATCCCTCTCTTTCGAAGAGGATGGAAAAGAGCCCTGCCTATCCCGTAACACCTTAGCAGACAAATGATCCGATCATGCATTATTCCATCAACTTTTGACTACATCATGTATTCGGTAAAATGGAAAAATTGAGTAATAAAGTGGAAAATGCTGTGCTGGAAAATATAATGTTACTTCGTACGTAAGTTTGGTATTAAAATACCTACGTATTGCTTGCTAGCTGGCCACTCCTTAATCCTCATAAATCAAAATCAAGGATTTCACCGGATTGAGTATCACCGTTACTGAAGAATATTTTCTTCAATATGAATATATTGTTTAGACTGGAACAATCAAACGATCGAATCCCATAAAATCTGCACATCTATAAAAATCTAGTGTATTCAGCGCTGTATATGCTTCCAAAGTGTGGAATATGATAGCATAAAACAATTTATGACTCGCTGTGTTGTAACATAAAGTTTTAATGGATACAAAATACGAATACTTGATGAACATTAAAGATATTTGGGCGTTATTTTCTGTACTGACCTGCTGAATAGATACAAAAACATTCGATTATGTGTCTGGAATTCTGGATGCTTGAATTAAACTACCTATCAAATTTTCCATTTGAAAATATCAAAGAGAGCCACAGAAATGATTGAAAGCTTAACCCATGGGGTTTGTAAATTATTATTGTAATCTATTTCTTCGTTCAATGGGAAACAATTCAATTGAATTCTTGTGATCTTTCACTTGATCGAAGTCCATTGTAGTTAAAGCTAGTTTACTTTCTATTACTCTCTCGGCACGACCTTTGTTTCGTAGAGAAGTAATCATTTATTTGTCTCTTGTGATGTGATAGCTCATGAAAGTAACATTCGACTCAAGTGAAATTCAATTTACCATTTGCTGCGTGGGTTTTTGACCAGAAGACAAGATCCCAATGAGCAAAGTAAACTGATAGACAGAGATACAGAGAAGCAAGTGAATCGATGAAACCTTTTGGTGGAACTTGAATAGTAGTTTGCTAACAAAACACGAAGATACCGTGGCCCATGTTTGAATGTTTGACCACCTGGAATGAACAAAATAAGCCAAGATGGAAAAAATTAACTGGAGTCTCAGCAGGCCCTTTTTTTACACAGTTTATTTCCCATCTCTTCTACTATACATTTTGTGAGATTCACATACCTAACATACAGGTACAGGGGCGTTGAATGGTGTCTTATGCAAGACAAATGCAACCATAACTTCACTTTAGGAGCTATCTCTTGTAAGAAATACTTTTTCACGCCACTATACTATGCACTATGGATGTGGGTCTTGCGTGGACTGGCAATCGTAACGGGTTTTAATTTATTGCTCGACCCAAGTCACAGTAGGGCAGGAGAATACATTTCCACTTATTTCTATTACCAAATATTTTGGAACTGCACAAACTCACTTGCATTTTGCTGCAGCATCTTGGACAATCATTAAGGGAGTAAGCTTGAATGCCCAACGCCCATCAAAACAAGACACAATTTATTGACAAGGCTTGTTTCTTCTGTAAATACTTCGATATTATGAGTTAAACACAAACAACCATTAATTCTAATATCATTGGCGTCGTTTCCCCCATAAATCTTATTGGATTGAGGGGAAAGAATTTCCGTGGACGTTAGCAAAACATTATCTGTAGGAATATTGGTCAAGAAATAAACAGTCAAACCTTTGAAAACGTAAGCTATCTCTTAATAACTATGAGCTCATTAGATGGGCTACTCTAAAATAGGCCGGTTGTAAAATAATTTTCCGTCTTGATTGTTCTGGTTTCTCAGTAATACATTTTTATCCTTGAATAAATGAAAGTCATCTACACAACCGTCTCTGCGAATTTAAATTTCACTGAGTGAGTAAGGGATTATTGATCTAAGCCCACTTACAATGCAAATTACTTGTACTTGTTTCTCTGCAGACGCAGACGAAACTTTCTAATCTATTTTTGTGAAGTTTTTACCGAAACATAAAAATGGACGGATTTGGAGTCTATTGTGCTTCATGCAGTAAACATTTCCAGTTTATTCATCAGTTAAGGGTCTGCAAGTGGAATCAGAAGCGTTTCATGTGGCTCTCCCCTACTCGTTTACATTGCAGTTTGATCCAGAAAATACGTAGACAAGTGGAGGCAAAATAGCATCAGACTTTATTCCTCCGTTTGTATGCAAAATAGTTGTCAATGTTGCTTTCCATTATTCCGTGGATGTGCAGCACTTAGAGGGTTGGCTGAGTACTAAAATCTCGGATAGTTATTTTGGCTTCTTCATTTCTTTCTCAATCGTTTCCCATATCCAGGAATACATTTTCTTACAATGGCCCCATTGGGAAAACATTTTGATTCTTGGAACACGTTTTTCCTTTCTTTCTTACTACACAATACGGTTTCAAGCTTGTGAAGCTGTTGTGGAAAACTCTTAAAATAATCTGAGTTTCAATATATTTTAGACGCGCGTGTTTATCCTGATTATCATCCAACCAAAGTGTATTTTAGCAAAGAATCGGATGCAAATTTAAATTAAGCGTTGTTAACTGTCGATCACTTAATTTGACCAGAAATACAAAACAGCCTGGGGGTGTGCAAACTTCTTCAGGGACTTTCTTCCCGTAACCTAAAATTAACTGACATCTAACAAGAAGTAGGTTTCAACTTGTTAATTAAAAATTGAAATTATACACACCAATTAAATTCTTCACTTTGTGAGTTAATCAAGCCAATTTTTATGTACCGGCAATTTACTTTTTACTTGCTAAATCGAGACATATAATTTGCCAGTTTCCCTTCCGAGCATAACTGCATGTCATATATCTGTTCATATTACTAGCCCAGTCTCCCCAGACTCTGTTAGGTTTCAAATTTGCATATTGATTAGAAAAAGTACAACAAATATCGAAATGAATTTTGGTCTTGAGATCAAGTTGCAGTTAGTGCGTAGTTATAATGGTTTCTCTACTGCCTACTCATCTTCTGTAACTTGTTCTTTCAAGGACCAACGTGAATGTGGATAATTGAAAACATTTTTCGTAGACTGGATACGGGTTCGTTTTCATTCTGGGTCCGTCGACCACTATCTTTTATGATGTATGTATAGTTGTTGTTGGGTTAAATAAACGAGACAAGGTAAATACAAAAAGCACACACATACACGAGAAAAGAAAAAATATCAGCCCTGTCTTGGGCATCTTTTTCTGTAGAATTAAGAAAGTGGTGGCCCCCCGTCGGTAGTAGTTCGTGGCAATCATCAAATATTTATTCCTGAGATTGACAGACCCTATCATTAACCTGGTTTAGAGGGTTCGACCTGTATCAATCAAAATGCCAAGTGGTGAGTACCCTCGTTAGTAAAAGATGTAGTTGAAATGGAAACCTAATCAGCAGGAGCTTATTTACTAACTAAACACTCCAATCTTAAAGAATGAAAACTTCAAGGTTTAATTTTAGAGTAAATCAAGACAAGCTGAAGAATTTATTTCACAACGTTCATCTATGAAACTGTGATAAATTAGTAAATACACTAGAAAAACAATTTGGGAGTTAAATATATAAATATAAAGCACTATTTTTTCATCAATAATTGTTCAGCAATAAAGACATTATTGCTTGCTCGTGAAAACAAATGAAAGATACATAAAAATGCATTATT
Organism: Isotomurus graminis; assembly: GCA_034696565.1. Classification (NCBI taxonomy): domain Eukaryota; kingdom Metazoa; phylum Arthropoda; class Collembola; order Entomobryomorpha; family Isotomidae; genus Isotomurus; species Isotomurus graminis. The sequence goes on from JAQGAB010000141.1 coordinate 5,147, forward strand.
AGTTTATCTGATTAGTATCAACACAAAAATATGTTTACTGTTTGCAATGCACTTGGTCAATGGAGTTTAAGCAGATAAATTGGAAACCTACGGTGTTTGGGTTTCTGATTAGCTGACAAATGGGTATTTTAAACAAATAAGTTCATATGTAGCCCAGCGAAACAGCGAGCAAGACTCTTTTCGTTACACCTGAAGAAACTGCATAGACTTGGTACTCTACTTCTAAACTGACAGCAATAAAAGTGTATGGTTCTGAGATTAATGGCTTGATAGCTGACTGTTTAAAGACGAACAGTTCAGATCAGAACCTTTCCTCGTCAATTAGATGATTATACACCTTTTGACAAAACAAGGTAGAAGTGAATTTAAGGATTCGGATTTGGTCAGAATCAATCTCAATAATCAAGTTCTGTCGATAATCTCTGCATAGTTTAATGATCATTACAATAAACAAATATCATCGCAGTGGTAGGTAGGCAGTTAATTTTAACTGACCATACTAAATGGACTCGGGGGATCTTTTATAAAACTCCTTAAATTATCGTTACATTTATGGATGTTTAATAAAGTTATGATGGTAATAATACAGCTTGCTGCGATTGCTGCCTGAAGTCAGTCATTATAACAATCAGGTGAAGATACATTTGGTAAAATATTTCATGTGGGATTCCCACAGTGGGAATAGGGAGAATATGCTTGAGAAACATATAGTCATTGTGTTATACAACCTGGAACTATCTCTTTCCACTGCAATACACTCCACCACTGGCTACTGGCTACCTGCTTAGCATCTCTGCTATTGCATGAGAGTACTTCACCCTTTTATTCGAAACTAAAAGTTCGAAAGGTTTGAGCTTGCATTACTGTGGCAGCTTGGGCAAACAAACCTAATTGAATCTCAACCTTCTCCCCGTACTAAACTAAACAATAATAATGTATCTTTGTATTTTTACCCAACCTGCTAATTACTGCTTTCTAAAGGAGGTTGTTATTTTGTAAAATAGAAATGTCCATCTTTCTTCAACTCAACTTTAAGTGGAGTGTCCGTACTTAGCCCGGAGGCCTTGGCAGTCAGTTTTCTTGAGCAGCCTCATAAGAATATATGGGAATAATGGGATATCTCTGCGTATTATAATTTACAATAACTTATCATAAAATGTAGCAGTGGTTGTTGTTACTATGATTAACAAGGTTAGGTGATGATGATCAGCAAGAGAAAATCTGCATATTAGGGTTTTCAGTTCCCAGCCCTAATGACTTCACTGTTGCATCAGCAAGACCACCAGGTCTTTCCCTTGCTCTTCACTACCACAAGTCTTTCTTATTTATAACAGGTGCAAATTTCTTTTCGTCAAGTGTGCAAACTGCAAAACCTCGTTCACTTGAGACAAGCATACTTTAAAAATTCAAATCAACACAAGAATTTATTATCTACCAAGGTCATAATTACATTGAACATTTACGAGGTGTCGTAAACATTTTTTGTTGGTGGAAACTGAAACCATGTATTAAAATTGATATCCATAAACCTGTCAGTCAACCCAACCAAATGAGTTGCATATTCAGGAATACTTACAAACAAAATTTTTTTAACAAACTGACAATCTCTCCGGCCCAAATTACATTCTTCCCATGAACTGTATTTTCTTTGAGTAATTAAAACGAACATTCACTGTACATAAGGAAGTGGGAAATGATCTCAAGAAAGATTCAAATAATCATTGACAAGTTCAGGTCGTGTCGTAATAAGATAAACAAGTAATATAAATTTAATGATTGATTTTCTCACGCCGCATTCTGACGATTCTGCTGATTTTTCATTAGCGAAAGAAAAGAGTTACCTGGATGTTTAAAGGGCATGTTCAATGTTCAGTAAGAGTTTTAGGATAATTAAAACACTTAGGAACGCTTTTGAATAGTACGGATTTGTAGAATACAATTACTATAAAACTGGAAATAATAAGAACTCATGGCTGGCTAAAAGTGTCGTTAAAGGTTTCAGTTTACGACACCCTAACAAATGTCGCAAAGGGAATGTCTGACTGGAATACAAGAGATGCCAGGATGAAATAGGGCCACACCCAACCCGGACAATCTGACCAACGCTGTGTCTACAAGGAGTAATATTATGCTGGTCAGTTGGCTGCAGAAGGCAAGTTTACGACATTGGTTGGAATGTCCCATTAAAATGTGAATTGCAGTTGTCCAAGCTCTTTCATTCCATTTACGGAAGTGAAGTAGAATAGCCCATGAGAACCTACTTTAGTGACATTGCATTTCAATACTCACATGATAAGATTGCATCACCGACTCCCATGTATTCTACACAAGCTGTAAAACAGTTGAGCCCCGTTCGGGTTAAAGTTGTTGGATGTGAAATCCTCTGGTCTGAGAAAGGCAAGATCGAAATGTTGTGTACTAAAATAAAGTACTCGAATGACCACCTTTGGAAACTGGAGCCATAACATAACCATACGACAACATGAGCCATTAAATTAACTCATAACATTAGTCTGTAATCACCTCCTTTCTCTTCTCCTCCTTTCAATTTACACTGACTGCTGTGAGGATCAAGGAGATGATTTAGTCGATTGAAATCTGATGGTGATTTCCTTTACGGATTTGCTGAATGAGACTAGTGAAATTGAAAACTTCAAGGACAATGAAGACGCTATTAGAGAAAAACTGTCGCTAGATTGCTGAAATTAAATGAAATTACTGATTATTTGAATTACAAAATATCAACCAGCAAGAGAAATGAGAAACGCTTAACCGTAAACAAAAATGCTCGCACAATAATGTTGATTCTTCAGTGCAGCTGAATCAAAAGCAACAGTGTGCAGTAGTCTATGTGTACACCTGAAGAAGTCAAATGATTCTCATGTCACTATTGAAAGAAAACCTTCACAAACGATCAGAGGCTTTCGTATTTATGTTATCGTGATGAGATTTATACCGGTTACTTTTTAACCTGTTCTTGTTTTTGATTTCTCGTTCATCTTGATAATTTTTTCTATCAATTATCAAGTCATTGGAATTAGACAGAAGTTCCGATATCTGCTGGAGATGGGCAAAGTATCTAAATGTTCTCGCCTTTGAATTGAGTTCAACTATTTTATCGCCTTGCTTAGACTGATTAGAGATCATGTTCGATTAAAGAACTTGAAAAACGCATTTGCTGCATTATAAAGCTCTTTACGGATCGTATACACACCTGTCATTAGGTCAGAATTTAATGCACGTAAATCAAAATTTAGGATCTGCTATTTGTTATACGAATTCCAATTTTATAATTTACGTTCAACCGTATAACTTAAAGATATGCAGTGAGTAAAACTAAAGTAGCTGTCCAACAGAATACCAAGTTTTAAATCCTGAGGATTGTCCAGTTTTCGTTCTAATACATCTCAAAACAATTCTAAATGAGAGTCTTGGTTGGCATAAGTTATTTCCCAGCACTAGGCTAAGAAAAACGTAGCCACATAATTCAAAGTCACGATCCATAAATCACAACAGGAAAAGTCTGTCGGAAAGGAGCACAATGCGTGCACAACAGAGAAGCCAGGTTTTTTGATAAATGACAAATTTTATGTAGAAGGGTATTTGATAAAAAGCAGATTCCGTTCCGTTACGGAAGCACGCAGTGGTGAGCATACTTTCCTTTCTCTGTGGTTAAAGCTGAAAATACAGAAATCCCCAAAAATTACAGGAGAGCAAATACACCTAACCTACTCCTTCTCTTTCATCATTGGAAGTTCTGTAAACAAGCCGACGGAACAAACGAGTCAATCACTCTGTCAGTCATAATCAGTTGCACATATGCACCGAATCCTTTATAAATCTTCCACTATACTTCTTTCCTCTCTTTGCAAACTTAATACCAGAAGCTGTGCAAGCTGAAAACCTCACTGAGACATGGAACTATCTAAAAAACTCTTCAACCAAAAATAAAATCGCTTGAAACGATCTCTCACAATGTAATGCCGAATGCGGGTTGTAAAAAAGTCCTTTCCTTTAATTCCTTCTGGCTTCCTTCATGGTTGCAACAAAGGGTTTGATAGTGAATAAGTTCTTTGAGTTCATTTGAGTAGGAGATCTCTTTTTATGTAATTATACGGTGGTGTGGAACACTACAGTGCACCACATTCTATTCAATGGCACGTACCCTTCATCATCCTTCACCTCTTGAGTCGGGAGATGAAAGGAAGTCAGTTTATTCATAATACCCGTGAAGATCTTTGTATAAGTTGGAACATGAGTTCAATCGAGGAACAGGATGTGAAGGACAAGATCAAGGGAATAAATTGTAGCAGAATGGGAACCAACCCTGTAAACTTCAAGTTTACTTAGAGAAGACAGTCAGTCATGAAATTTTAAAGAGGATCTTATTCAGTCTGTCGACTCTACTGAATGAATTTAATGAATGCGAGATCTCAGTTAGTTTGTACGTACTTTGCGTATGTATAATTTTAACAAGATGAATGATAATTAATATGCTGGGATTCTATTTAATAAGCAGGCTTCTGAGATCAATGCTAATAAATAAGTCCCATAAACTTGTACATCTACACAGTAGCGGTAAGCGAATCATATTGCGGTTGGCTGACTGGTATTCCTGAAACTGTTGACTGCAGTGTATTCTACGTTTGTAACTGAATTTGCAAATGCCACAGATATTTTCATGGGAAATATAAATCAGATAAAATGTTTTAGTGAATTCCGCATTTTTGTCATTGTACACACAAGGAAAGTAGAAGCTATATGAAGAATGCCTTAGTGAGTCGCAATAGCAGCATTATTATTATTGAAGCATCTCCTATTAGTTGAAAGTTTCGGCTGTTCCAGGAGAATTTCAAAGAGAATATTTCTTTTTAGAAATCATTTCCTATGGCCATCTGACTATTGGTTTGCATTAGCCTGTGCCATGCACTTTATACCTTCATAGAGGAAACATAAACATGAATTCGTACACATGGGAAAAGCCATACAAGAAAGACGAGAGACACGGCACGTGGTAATGGTTGTATTGATAGCTTAGTGTCAGACATTAACAGTAGTGCCACTAGAAACTGACAAAGTCAAGTGAACACCACACAAGAGAAGCGTTAGGAAATATGACGGTCTTACTTGGGACGGCTGGTGAGCACGTATATACAAGCCCGACCGAATCACGATTTTAAACTGCATTTTATACGGTCCCCTGATCTTTCTGTTTGGGAAAATGAACTACCAGAACGATATAAAGAACACTACACAGCCAAGTTGTGCACCAGAGCTTATCTACTTTAAGATTCGATGGTATGGTTGGATATAAATTCAACGTGGTACATTTTACATACGCCCTTTACTTAACCACCCTTCCTTTCTTCTGCTTTCATGGTATCATTCATTCATACCTCACTCTTCAGAACTTTCATATTGAGATAAGCACTTTTCCTAGTGAGATCCATTAAGACGAACCCCTTTGGTAGTATTTCCTCAGCTTATTGTATAATCTCAACTATTAAAAGACTTGGAAGGCTCAACTCAGCTGTCATTACTTTCGCAATGGGATGGGGGGCTATGCAACTAGGAGTACAAGGGGATCACACAGATACTCTCGTAAACTTGACTTTCCTTGTACACGTCAGTCTCCTTTGGTGTTTTAAATATCAGTCCATAACTTCCCTGGCATTAGTAGGAAATTTCACTAACGTGCATGGCAGGATAATCTTTAGTCATAAATACTAATGAATCTTGCAATTTTACTCGAACACCAGGCTCTTGCTGATAATTTCTAAAACATTAAGCATTATATGAACTAGACATATGACATACATTTTTATATAATACAAATACCAGCAAACTTTACCCTAAAAATATTACTTAAAATTGGAAGATATTAAAATTAAACGAGTCCCTTTCACATAACCTGACGATTAATATATCTAACACTTCAGCTTAAATAAAAAATTAAAATGAAATCCAAACAAAAATTGTCTCTTCCCCACCAACTTTGCTTTTCTAAGATTAGAACGAGGGTGAAAAATAAGCTACTCTGGGTTTTGCTTGGCTACTCGGGTGTAAATGAAATACCCTTGTGAACTCATCTTTACATGGAGCTTCTATCCTTTTTCCCCTAATGGCTTTGTGCAATGCTTATGCAACTTCGCGTAGTTCTAAAAGTGACATTGCATTGCATTCATTACATTTCATTACACTTTCCCTCATCTGTCTTTTCTCGTGTTAACTTTGTTACAACTTTTAAATAACATTGTTTCTTCGAGCTATTTGAGATAGAGATGGAGAGAGACTATTACACACACCCTCACTATTCGGAGAAATAGAAGTGAAGAACCTTTGAGGGCATGTGAGAAGGGCGAAACACAGTTTTTGAGGTGTAGATGGACAGAATAGAACTAGTGGAGAGTGGAGGAGAGGTAGTTTACTACTTCTAGGTCTTGAATGGCCACTTAGAGACACAAGAAGCTTTTACGTAAAGACGAAGAGACAGATGAGATGACTAGGGGATCTGACGAAAGTGTCACATTAGTAGAAACGGACCAAATGTGCTCATGACCAATTATAATGACTCAAGAAGCTAAAAAGGACTTTTGCTACTTGAGATTCCCTTCTTCGTCTCCACATATTTCGGCTGTCCCTCTTTGGAAACTTTTCTTGCCTCATTTCACTTAGACAGTCGGGGTGGGGGAATACTTTATTAAGCCAATTTCTTTAACAAAGAGTCTAACATGCTGTAGCTCTAAATGAGTGTAGTTGTTTCAAGAAGTATCTCATGTAGTTACATGTAATGTGTGTAGCGCAATCAATGTTGGGTTAAAATCGTACACACAATTTAACAATTAAATCATTTACGTGTATGTAGTAGTAGTTCTCAAGAAAAGTGGGCCAATGCTTTACCCCATTAAGAAACCAATTATACCCGGAGATCGCGTCTTGTTACACTAACCACTATTTCATCTGTAGGATTTAGGCCTTAACCCAATCACCATTAAAAGGAAAAATACTAACACAACCATATGTCGTATTGTTTCTCTACAGCTTAAAAATTAATTAGGCAGTCCCTCCTTAACTCAAAACCGACTCAAATGGCAAATTGAAATTTTACGTTAACCTTCATGTGATGCACTGAAGTACTGAACTAACATATCAAATTTCGGTGCCTGATTATCTGGTTTCCTTTAAGCAAGCAATGAGTTTTTAAACCACACAGATATATCGGAACCTTCTTTTTGTTAAAAGTACAAATACAGCTGATAGTAAATAATACAACAGATGTTTCGTCAACTCTGGAGAAAGTCATATCGATGTGTAATGAGTTCGTTACTGTACTTGTATAGAGCAATTCAAGATGGAAGAGCACCACAAGTACAGAAACTGAACGCAGTTGCCAGTTGCTGTAGTACACACCCAACCTGTTTATTTAATGTTTCTCGGCTACCCATAAATTTGTAAAACAATGGAAAAGAGTTAAAAAAGATGGAAAAAATCTCGTAAAGTAACCAGTGAGCAGTTCCCTACAGCCTAGTTTATTTGTATGAGCATAGACATTTCTTAGACAATAAGTTATCCACCTCTAAGAGGAAGCCTCTTTTTTAAACCATTTCCTTAAAATGCAGAAGACCGAATACTTGGTGCTCATCAGCAGACAAAGATATAACTAACATCTCCCAAAAAACCTTTTTCTACTTTTGTTATCTTTAAAAAACGATTGGAGTAAAGAGTTGCAGAGGAATTGTATCTGTTTCTGTTGGAAGGGTAAGTGTTCTATCTGGAAAACCTAGTTGGAGAGTTATTACACAGAAAGTCTAGGCAATAATGGCATTTACGTCCGAAGTATTTATGGTACCGGAGGAAAAAGAAACAAATGCTTTTCTTTTTGTGTTTAACATGACTGCTGGAGACCTACAGAGAAACGCTCAGCCATTTATGTTCCAGGAGATACGAATACCAGAACAAAAACAAATACACCGGTTTTTTCTCCCTTTAAATCTTAGTTCCGCTTGTAAGCATGGAACATCTGATAATGCTAAATTACGACTAATACCTTGCGGATTGTGGAAGTCTCAGAGATTTTAATATACCTAAGCAAAGGAAAAATATGCACCTAAAAAGGAGAGAGAAAAAGATGTTTGACTTTTCGGGAGGTATTAGATACATGAACTGGTACAATATTTACAGCTTTACATCATACAGCAAAAACATTAGCATAAATTTTGCTAACAGAACTCATAACTTTTCTCTCTTGGATTTTTTAGTAATAGATGGAAAGTACTAGTAGTTGAAATTAGAAGGTCAAGAAACTGAGGCGCTTGGCTGATTTCCTAATTGCTCGATAAATTCAAAAAAGGGATATACATGAAGAATCTCATAAGAAGTTATGAAGGCAAAGAAACCCGAAGGAATACAGAAGTGAATGTAGTTTTGTATTCGAAGTTATTTATGTAAAAGCATCACGCAACGGACACAGTTGGGTGTAAATTCATCACAAATTCTCATACAAAGAGATGAAAATTATCGCCATACAAGATTAGATCCCCGGGATGCCTTTACTAGTCTTTTTGATACTATCAACCGCACGTCAAGTGTAAACGTGTAAAAGTCATATCGCATTCCTTGACGCCATCACATTTTTCTTATATTATAAACCATTGGGCAGACGTTAGGTGTTAAATGTATAGTCGAAGCCAAATATTTTATAGGAACTTTACATTATGGACATTCTATGCACGAAATATTTACAAAATCCCAAGCAGTGCCAGTATTTTCATAAAACAAGTTTGATTTACATGACATGAATCTATTGGAATCTTTTTGTATAGTACTTAATATCATGAACTCATAGCCAGTGGATCAGAGTGAAAGCCAGAGCACGCAGCGTAAAATAGAACGTGCAATTGTACCGATATTGAATGTGCTTACGAACACTCTAGGGGACTTCAATGTCATGGAATTCGAGTATTGTGTTGTATAGAACGCCCTGGCAGAAGAGAAACAAAGCTACACAATTCAATTATTGAGGGTGTGACAGTTGGCCATGAATTATGGGTTTAATCTTCTCTGGCCTGTCATAAAAAGTCCAGTTATCATTACACCCAGCTCTGTTGGATAATTAGGACGAATCGTGACAAAAAACTAAATACAAATGGAAGAAAGAAAGCAACCCAAGCCTGAAACTTATTTTCTGAGCGTGTGCCAAGAGTGCCAACGAGTGAAAGTCAAAACCAGAAATGAAGAGAATGGCTTACTGCATTAACCTTTGGCAATCACGAACTAATATTTTGTTGAATTATTGAAACCTCAAAAAGAACAGAAGTATTTCTCTTTCGTCTCATAACTGGTTCTACCCATCCGTTCTTATTAGGTGTTAGGATTATTATAAGTAGCTCGTATGAATTTCATATTTCAGTAGCAAATTGTAAGTCTGCTTGAAATATTCACAAAAACTAGAAGTCATACCCAACTGAAATCCACAAAGGAACGAGGCTAACGAACCGTCCTACCAAATGTATCCAAGTGATGTCAGCGGTTTTGCATACCATAAAATACTTCGCATGTTTCTTGTGAAATTGAGAACTGATTCATAAATTATCATGAGAAGTGAAACAAGTCGAAATGGGAGAAATATTTATTACTTCTCTCAGCACACACAAGACACAACTCTTGTAATGATGAATTCAACCGTGTAAATTTAAGGGCAGAAGGTTTGAAAACACTACATAACGATTATGCTGTAAGGCGAGTGAAGGATATCTGCACCTGATAATTATTCTATGCACATGTGCACACATAACCAATGAGCCAACTGCTGACTGCTTCAAGTCACTCATTTATAATGAAAAACGCTTAATAATCGGTAAAAACAGAAGACTTTAAGAAAAAAGGTTACTTGGTTGTGATAAATTACTGCCACACTTCATTAGCCATGTCTTCAATTTTCATTTCAGCAAAATTGAACCCGTATTTCCACTCAACAGAATTCCTCTTTCATTCGTACAAAGCCATTAGGTATGTACATAACGTTATTACCAAAATGGAATTCATATTGAAAGAGTATGGAAGTCTGTTTTACAGAAGAAAGGTACGCTTTCGTCCTATGGAAATTCCCAAGAAGGCAAGAGAAGCCAGAAACAATCAATGTATCGCAATGAACCCGAATTAAATTGAATCTGAGAGATAAATTCTGCAGAAGAGGAATCTGAACTTTCCCATCTCTCGGTATGTGCAAAACAGAAGGGAAAAATGACATAGTCAATAGTGGAATATCCTTTCAGACCATTTGGCAAGTCAAGTCCTCTAAACGAATGGAACCAAGTCAAGTACGAATCGGAGACTTTGTTCACAGAATCAATTCATATTTATTTATGGAAATTCTCTGGACTTGTAATACAAAATACAAACTCGATTTTCCTTCCCAATCACAGTCCTTCAGTAAATTGGATTCGTTGACGTAAATTCGAACATGGTACAAACATTTTGGTGTACAGGGCACAGGGAATTGAGTGTGTAGCAGTTACGTACATTCATACATAGTCTCAAAGCTTAACGTATACAGGGTATATAGTACCACGAATCTAATTTGAATTTACTGCTCCATTTATTCCATTTATGTGGAAGATATTACTGAGAGAGTGAACTGATCTCCTTCAATATCTTTTCGTTAACAAGGTGGGTTCTGTTCCACACTGGTGGGTAGAAGATGGGAATTTGGGTTGAGTTCCCACGAATAAATAAAAATGAATGTATATATGTATGAATACCTGAATTTTGGTACAATTGCATTCAAATAAGATCCATTTAAGTGATTGTGTGGACTAAGAAAATCAATCACAGTAATGGAACTCTACTTGAGTGGTTTACTCTGACAGTTACTTTGAGGTCGTAAGGCTTGATAGCACAGTTATTTATGTGCAAACTTTTTTACGAACTGGTAAAAGAACTTGTAAAGTAGGTTGCCAATGTGGTGCTTAAAGCTGTAACAGCGAAATATTGCGGTTGAAAAGAACAACAGCTTAAGTTTAATGGCAAAAATATTCGTACAATTTGTTCTGAGGGAAAGTATCGAATATTCGAATTTTTCTATTGGCTGAGAGAGATGATGTTCACTAGAGAATATGTGTTGCGTGTGCATCTGTTCCAATTGATCTTCCCCCATTTCTCGTACAAAAAACAGCCACCCTCTTTTTCTTCAGCCAGTTCTAATTTAATTTCGTCAATTTGACGATACACAAGGCTGGGAATCAATAGAATGAACGATGTATACAGGCGAGTAAGTGATATTCGTAACTTGATCTGTCAAAAGTGTTTTCACCAAGCATGAAAAGTCTCCATTGAATATTGATCCTATTTTTTGTACAAGACACTAGAAAACTTCTCAATGTTTCTAATTTTAGGTAAAAACGAAAAAACGTCATCCATGAGTTACGGACTAGCTGTATTAATATCACACATCTTATTCAGTGAGATTGATATTTGAATCCACAAATCCTTTCAAATATTTCTCAAAAAGTTTTTATGAACTTAACCAAGCTTAAAGATTCTGCAAACGAGCAGTGTGAAAGTGTTAGAGGAAGATATATAACCTTTAGTTAGAATTAAGAAAGATGGAACCCAAATGAGTTCAACATTCTACGAACACTTGACAGCCAATCAGTCTAGACATGAAGATGAACCTGTGAGTCCTCAATGGAGAGCAATGGGATTTTTGAGTGAAAAGTAAAGACGTGGAATAACTGAGTGATTTTGACTTACAGACAATATTCAAGGCAATCGTGGGACTGGTGAGAGTGTATGAAGTGGTAAGGTTTGTGGCCACACATTGGTAGACTCCACTGTCAAAATCTCGTTCAATTCTTGAAAAATAGAGATTGGATCCTATTTGACGTCTCCTCGTGGTATTCTCAATTGGAACTCCATTCAGGGTCCATTGGAATCCAATCTGCGTCCTGTCTGATACAGCACACTCCAGAGTCACTCGCCTTTCTCCATCTAAAACCGTCTTCTTCCCGCTGCTTTCTCCACTGATTTTTGTAAAGTAAAAGTCATCAGCTCCAGATGAAAAGTTGTTCACAACACCTTTAATTTAGAGAAAAAACTATTTATACCTGAATTATGCTGTACAATAAACTGTTCATGAACTTGTGAATGAGATTTGGGATAAAAAAGGCTTTTCACGTTAAATCTGAGAGATTTAGCGCATGAAAAACCACTCAAGATTCATACAAAACCCACTTTTGGTCTGTGTTTGCAACTCAAGTGCCTTAAAATTGGCCAAAAAACCTAGAGAAAATAAAGCCCTGTGGGAATCACTTAGAAAGTATGATTTTTCTGCTTCTTTACTTCGACTAATAAGCAACTCTACACACACTTTCGGGACTACCGAGTCTCCAATGTATTCATTAACCTTTGACATTTATCTCTTAGCGAAAGTAGCACAGCGAGACTAAAGTTCTAGGCTATTAAAAGTATCACCATTAATCTTAATTTGAGTCGGGTAGTGTGTGACAGAGATGTACTAGTTATACCAACACTTTGTTAGTTTCTCACATGCACGAAGTTTGGTTCCACAGCTCAAGCAGTTCGCAGACTATTTTCCAGCAATTCATTATGTAAATGATAATTACATTAATTTAACATCCTCAACCGTGAGAAATCAACTTGTTCGTGGTATAATTTTTAAGGAGTCATATAGTAATATATACTCTCAGTGTGAATCTAAATCTACAACTAATTCCAGTCATTCGTGGATGAGGTCATTGTTGGTGATTTATCAACACCGGAACGAGTTGATTACATGCATTGAATGGTAGCGAGTCAGGTGGAATTCATTAAACCAAGTTATAATAAATAAGTGAATACCCTGCTGTCATATTTATGATGGGTGTTTTTAAATTTCTAATATGTCAAACAATAAACTGCATAATGCCAAATACCCATTTGTTAGTTAAACAGGAGCCTATCGTTTATGGAATGTTTACTTTTAAAATGTTCAGCACAATGAGAAAACCTGGACTGGCATACTTCAGTTACTTTTCTATTTACCAAAGCAATTACAAAAGTCTCGTCGTCCCGTCAAAAATCAACTCACGTTGTTGTACAAGCTACACAAATATTTAATCACTTGGCTCGTCCGGCAGCATAAATCTGAGGAGAAATCACAGGTGTCAAGTAACTCATCTTGCATCTTGGTTGAACCTCAAATACCTTCACGTAACACTTCATAATAAACTGAGGAAGGTGTAAGCATTACGAGTATCAAGTAAGTAGTGAGCACTCTGACTTTTTTTTACTACTTCAGGTTGATACTCCAGAGTCCTTGCTGAGCAGAAGCTTGTAAGTTCAAGAACAACTTCCATTTTTGGGAATGCATGTCTGCTAAGCGTAATCTTTATTGACTTTTCATCAAAAGTTGTTCATTGCATAAAATCAAATACACTTAGTAAGAAAATAAACATGAGGAAAGTAAGGTGTAAATCGGAGTGGAGTACAAACTGCATTCTCATGAGATGATAGAAGAAAAATAATGGGATATCACAAGCTTGTAATTCATTTCTCCTTACGCAATTTTAGAAAAAGTATAACGGAAATAATTCCACATTATGTCACGAGGCAGTGAAAGCTTGTGAGAATTTACATTCCACTCACAGACACTGGCTGAGCTGGAATAGGTTAGACTTGCAAATAAATGTCTAACAACTTACGAATAAACCAGGCTCACACAGATGGGAGAGAGAAATAATGAAAATAGCTGAGTCCAAAACAACCCCAAATAACAGTATTAAAGTTATCCTACGCTAGTATAGTTGAATATGGACGGGTACGCTTTCCCTGCCCAACATTTTATTACTGAATGAGTCATACTGGCTCATAAAACTGCAGGATTAATTTCGAAGTTTCGATGGAAGGCATAAAACCCGGGTTACTTACTACAGAGGTATTATAATAATGCATCCACTTACTTCCTTCCATCGTCCTTTTTCCCACTACTCTAAATACGTACATGTTGAAAGGACATATTAAACTAGGTATATAAAGCCACTATGAATGTGTAGCAGCTTATCCCACGGAGAAATCAGGAGAAACTTGGTCAATAAAATAATATTCTGACTTTTGTTCCTTTCCATGTGTTTTTTGGATTCACCGTGTAGGGAAATAACTCATAAGCCAATATAATGTAGGAATGAATCGATTTCCAATTTCACGATATGCTCATTCTTTATCATGAGTATAGGGTTAATTTCCATTCTTTAGCATTTTAGTTCGCATGAGCTAGCGTCCAGCATATAAACCACATCGAAAGACAACCTACCAGCTAATAGAAGGGTACAGAACGTGTGGAAGGAAGAAGTGTCATCATGCAAATGAATATGTTCCGCGATTGAAGAGGGACAAAAAACAAATTCCGGAATTAGATTTGTGTCCTGCAGAACGAAGGATTCGATTGTCCTCCCACTTACTTATTAGTGAATGACATCACCGTAGAATTCAAGGAAAAGAGCAGACCGGATTAGAATGGAAGCTCACAGAAGAGCGTAAAATAATGTTAGTATATGTAGATGAGAAGTGAAGATAGGTAGTTTAGCCACTCACAACTTACTCGACCAACAGACCAGCTGCTATTCGAGTTTCAAATGTTCACTTGACTCATTCCGAGAGGGTGGAACGGTTCTCTTACAAACAAACAGAAAGGTTTGGGACTTTCCAAGTCATACTTTCCACACAGCTATACACACTCATCCTGACTGAGGTTCACAGTCGAAGCCATCATATTCATCGTGAGACGAAAGTCGTTTATGAGGAAATCGATGCCCCTTTTGCTTCGTTCCTCGTGCTTTAAAGAGTCGGATGGGTGATAGGACAATGCAGCAGTGGGAGACAGAAAACGGGAATCAGGAATCTTTAACCGGAGAGAGGGGAACGGGAACCTTCCTCAAAACACCGGGAGTGAAATGAATAAGCCCTGTACACTCACAGAGCTACTTTTACTTTTCAATGCTTTATATACTCCTGCCTGTGGTACTCTTCCCTACTTTACTCGTAGGAAACATTGCAGGAAGCCAAAGACTCGTGTACTTATACTGAATGCCATTTAAACTAAGAAAAAAGTTTGCTCTCCGAACAAGTTTATGTTCACTCTTAGAAAACTTTGTCTCCTTTTCCATCACTTGGTAAATCGCACTTACTTCGTTGTACTCCTCGTCACACATCCCCACAAACATGGTACACAAAAGGATTACACATGATTCCATTTACTTACGTGTCAAAACTTCTTATGGTTCACAAACTTTCTTGCCATCTTTTCCCCTGCCTTCCATACCTTACTACTTATTGTTAGTCAACTTTGCATTCAAGTCTAGGCCAGGTACTTAATTCGCAAGACATTTATAATTTCGGGGATTTTATATTAAAAGATTGTGCTAAGAATTGGGCTGGTTTATTTATTCGAGTGGGAATACCGATACGAACAGTCTTCGATTTGTTCTGTATTTAATACTATGAAAAAACCAATAACCATTCATCCTAACGATTATGAATTTATTTATGATATGTGTTATTCTGGTTTCTTGAGCAAAGATTATGTTAAGATACAAGCAGTGTTCGTATTACATATGTTCTGTAGTTAACATATTCACAACACATTTTGTATAAAAATTGGATTTATGCTAGAAGATTCATATCAAAGTTAAGAACAGGGTAGCAAAGTAAAACTGACAGACAGTAAGAAGTTACCTCCAGCAGCTTTGGTCACAATGATAGTCAGTTGAGTCAAAGTATATCATCATCAACTTTCAACCCTGCTGAACTCCACCCGTCTCCCAAGTAAGTGCAACAACTGTACGTGTGTATCACAGTTTAAGCATAAAACTAATATGCATATTATTGAGCTATGAGTTTTTACAGACAATATTGAACTTTACGACCAGTCAAGTTTGCCAACAACAACTCAAAGAAGCCAACACAAATGTAGAGTCTTTTCAGTCTAATCAAATGTGATACTACTACCACTACACAGAGAGAACTTCTTGTGTCAATAATCTGGGATTAAAACTTGCCTGGTTTAGCACATTTTGATATTTTACTTCTGGCCGTATGTGTATCACCCACCGATGATGAACGAAGCCTTGCCCTGACATATAATCTAAACTGACTCCTGTCACTACAGAAGAAGCCATAAACAACTTATAATTTTAAAAAACTGCATGATAACTTCAAAGCTTTCTCAGACAAATGAGACGAGACTGATTGTCATGCAGGACAAATACAACGCCCACGCTCGAGCTAATCAACTGACGAGCTACTGCTGGCGTACTTTTCCCAAGTCTGTGTTCGTGACGATCCAGTAATGAAGAAGGCAGGAAGACTTTATTTCGATGCTGGAGATTTCTTAACTGCTACAGCCCCATTTATATTCTGCTTATGCTTTTTGATGTAAGCTGAAGCAATAATACGAAATGCAAACCTTTTCCGTGTTTCAATACGGAAATCCTCCAAATGCTTGAATATTTATTAGAATTAGACTTATTATTATGCACTCTATTTAATCCGAGAGTTGGTTAAATTAGTATTAAATCACTGTCATGTATTTACTACTTTAAATCCAAGTTATACTTTTAAAATCTACTTAAATGTCTATTTATTATTCTAAGTCTATTATAAAATATCTCTTGTGTTTACTTAAACAGAAGAAAGTCACAGGTGAGATACTCTTCGAGTCAATTTTAATCTAAGAATCGAAGCAATCATGCCACCGAATAAGAATCATAAATCGAGCAAATTAAGATTTTCCGTGTGCAGGGAGGAGTTGACTATCCTTGCATTGATAAAAAAGCTTTTACTTTTACTCACCTAAAATCAGATAGAGAACGGAAGTTACTAACACACGATTGAGTGTTGGATAACGTCCAGTCATTTTGAAACAATTTCTCCTTAGAGTTCCACACACAGTTTTACTTCAAGCCAACATAATTTTCACACTTAAGTGCAGTCCAACATTTCAATCCACTCGCACTGTCAACTTTGACTTGAGTTTAATAATCCACATTTTCATTCTTAAGTTTACACTATCGGCTAAAGAGGCTTTCTGAGACTTCTTTGTAGATATGAACACGAGTTATAATATTATTTAGAATATTCTTAAGTGTTAATGTACAAGAAATGTCCAAATTGCATTTACACTTTTAAATTAGTAAACAATCACATCCAACATACTTAGATATAAATTAAATACGATGCCTTATTACACTCGACTTAAGGTCCACAACCATGCAGACATTAAATTGTACAGACACTTAGTGCGGAACATCAAATGTAACGAAGGCAAGTAAGGGTGGCTACAACGAAGGACGGTAAAACTGGGTGCACATGGAGTTCGGGAGAAGGGACTAAGGAAAAACTACTACATCCGTCCACTATGAGCTCACTCACACAACTAACAGTTTGAGACTCAGATGCAGCTGGATTTATCCGAGGAAAAGGCTTAAGTTACGTAACATTGCTCTCTCCCACACACATCCCACGGTGAATTATCATTCTGGACTATTATAAGCTTTCACTCGCATACACTGGAGAAGTCTTGTGTCTTGTATGCCCTGATGTACTCTGAACTCCTGTGCGACTGGATTCTGTGGAGCCTTCCATTTCTGTAAAAATGCTGGGAAAAGGGATATCAGAATTATTTCGGATCGATTCGATTTCGAAAGAAGTAAATTTATTATTTCATGTAGATATGCAGGATAAATTAAATAACTTTACTAACTGTGTGTTTTAAAATTGCACGTGATTAACTGGAATAGGAGGCTTACAGCAGTACCAGAGACTGCGTGTCTCGTCTTGTTATTTTTATTAATTATTTATAGGTATACGATAAAGGATGTTGTGGAAAGTCTTGAGAAATGTTATTAAGTAAATAAAAACTTGAAATTTATTTCATTGATTTATTCTCGTGAAAGACTTTCACAGAACCTAGGTATATTTAGGTCAGAAGGCTTAGCATTTAAAATTCATTAAATGAAGTCAGGTGTCGCAAAACAAGATCAGGTGTATCAGAATTCTGCTGTACAGAAAAGTTAGCAAGAACCGTCTGCTTATTTTTACTTGATTTGAATTTGAATTCAACATCAGTTATCATCAGTAGATAAGCTTTGTTATTCTTCAAGGTCAAAATATATAGAGCTTTCACAATTCATGATTTCCTCGTACACCAAATTACTATGCGATAATACTAGTTCCTAATATGCTACCCAACACAATAATCAACATCTCGAGCCCAACAGAGCATTATAGCTATTTTTCACACTATTAATATCACTTTATCTTACGCCTGGTATGTATGCATTAATTATTTATGTTTTAAATTCGGGCATATTTTAAAAGGGTTTAAGAAAATCAAATACTACAAAGATTCATTAAGATTTCCCTTAAAATGTCGTTGTATTTTACGCAGTTAAACAATCTGACTCATAATCAAAAACCAAAAATCAGCTACTTAACTCATGAGGGTAAAAATTGAGTTTAAGCAACATCAAAGTGATCAAAGTTGTAATGTTATAATGAGAAGCGCATACATCATGTGATGATTCGCCGGTAGCGCTATTACATCGAATTTATATTGTGGATAATCTGTCTGATTTTGACCAAGCTGGAATCATTGTCGGTAAATATTATGCTTGGAATAAATGAATATAAAAACAACACAGCATACGTGCAAGAAGAAAAATAGTTTTAATCATTAGTATTATCGAATTATATCAATTGCAATAATGGTCCCGATAAAGCTCTAACAAATTGTTACAATGATTGCACTGTAGTAAGCACGTTAAGTGTAATTATTAAGACACATTCATTTCTCGCATACAAGTAACAATAATTCGCTTAACCGATGGAATATTCCAAATCCTTTGGATACCTAAATATCCACTTACCAGCTTTACCAACATTTACTCTGCATATTACATACTAAAAGATTAAACAAATTTTAAAAATTGAACCTGAGACTCGTGGTAGAAAACTTAGGCAGTGGAATGTTTTCCTTCTTTTCTTCTCAAATCCAACCTTGCTGAACATTCCAACACATTTTAAAACCCTATTCGCTTTCCCAAACAATTAACAAACAATTAACATTTATAAATTTTGCAGCCGAATTTGTAAATGACAATCCTGATACAAACAAAAGAATATTTGGAGGTAAACGTTTGTCTAAAATATTGAATTTACCAATTGCGATTTTCATCATGGCAGTGAAATCTCAACTATCTATAGTTAAACAAAAACGATGATAAGCTAAAGGTTTAGCACTAATATAGTTTACAGTTATTTTGAAGAATGTACAACAATCGTAGGTTCAGAATGTTTCCAAATCCAAAGCTTCTTGGCAAGAAATACATTCGCCTTAAAGTTTGTTGATGAAGATAACATTTCAAAATTACTTTCATAATTAAACTCGCGAGTATACTCCGAGAGATTAGTTATTTCAAGCCAAGTTGATTTTCGTAGTTTGAGACGGAGATAAGTGTTCAATAATGAACTCATTTTAGGCGCAAATAACGCTCATTAAACTCGGAATTGGTCCCTTCGTTACAGTAAAACTTAATCTCTGTTCCCTTAACCGTTCTTATATATTTTTTACAAATATCGGTAATCTCAACAAACCCAAAAGATCTACGAAATCAAATACCCTGTATGATCCTTCCTCCAAATACATCCAAGAAGTTTGGAATTGTTTGCGGTAGATACTTTTAGCTTGACATACTAACCATACTTCATACACAATCGAAAGTTAAAATTATTTTTGAGTTGATATTGACATTGGATAGTCTATAATCGTCTTTAAAGAAAAATATGAGTCGAAACGCGTAGATGAATTTGCTAAATTGGTTCTTAAAATTGGTGCTGATTAATTGATTGATGAGCTTATTTATGGCTCGAGCAGAAGGACAAAAATTCCTCTCGGGTCTTGGAGTTTTCTCGGAACTCTCCCAGCATGCAGCTAGTGACGGTTTTACTGTTGATCTTCTGAACTCCTCGCATAACCATGCACATGTGTCTGAAATTTTAAGAAGGGTTAGTTCAAGTATATTTCAAAAGTCCTTGAAACTTATTTTTATATAAAACTTACACTCCTTCGACAACAACGGCAACTCCACGTGGCTCGATGGCCTTCAACACAGCCTCAGCAACTTGTTTGGTCAATCTCTCTTGCACTGAAAAGGTCGAGATCGATTTTAAATTAAAACTGAAACATCCGGAAGACTGTTGCTTCCGACGAGGTAGATACATGGAGATCAATTACAAGTAGAAAGTTACCTTGAAGCCTTCTGCTGTAAACTTCGACGATACGGGCAAGTTTGCTAAGCCCGAGAACCTTTCGGTTAGGCAAGTATCCAATCGATACCTTTCCGTAGAATGGAACCAAATGATGTTCGCACATGGAGAACATTTCAATGTCTTTCACCACAACCATCTCATCTGTGTCCTCGTCAAAAACAGCATCGTTCAAAACCTCTGCACAAAAGGAAAAGACCAGTTACACTTTCAAGGAATAAAAAGGCAATCTGAAACTAAATCCGGATTTTGTAACAGGCACATCATCATCAATTCCTTTTTTGTCACTGGATGAACACCAACCACTTTCTTCCCGTAGTGAATCAGATCAATTTCCTTTGCGCATTTGAGAGAGTGAGAGAAATAGTATTTCAGAAAGTAGGCGTGAAATGGCGAACTTAAGTACTCTGTCAGGATCAAAGAAACTAAGGCATATTGTGTGTTCTACACACTTTCCTCAGAAGAGATATTTACATTGTAAGCATTGCGAAACTCCTTTCCACACTCCACCCACTCATTTCATTCTTCTTTATCCCTTCGTTCAGAATGAATAATTGAGTTTTCTTACGTCTTTTGTGTGTTGAACAAGGTATACGAAATGTGGCTACTGTATCAACCCTTTTATATATATTGCGTATAGAGCAACTTTATGTTTTAGAATATTTAAGACTCAGTATTAGATAAATGTGACACTTGATCCAGACAGATTGGACAAGAGGTTAGTAGTAACAACTGCCTGAGATGCAATATAAATACAATTAGCTTTAGTAGGTGGAGGTTATCAGTGCTTGTAGTTTACTGCGACATGAAAAATCCATTAGATCCATATACTTTTGTGACGTCCGTGCTCCTTTCCTAACTTTTTGCACCATCATTTGTCATAATGATCCAAATAAAAATAAAATAAGATCCAAAGTACCTTACTCACTTATCAAATCCTTAAGAGTGTTTCCAGAATTCTAATATAACTGTATTCTACAATCTCGCAATATCACTAAGCCACGAACTCATCTAGAATAGCAAGAGATCTTGCCATGATTTGAAATGGCCTTGAGATCTGAAGACACTAGAAAGATGTATTAACTCTAGCAGAGATTTCTTATTGCTTATATATGGCCTTGCAATATTTCTTCTCTGCACCTTCAGTAGAAATGAAATGCTCCTCCTCGTATAGCTGTTCAATCTTTCTCTTACTCTGACTTTCTCCTGACTCGATCTCTGGATACAGTTGCGCCTATTCTTCCCTTCACAAATGATTGCTTAATAAAATCAAATCGATGGGCCCGTCACTGTGTGACCTTTTCCTATGAAAGAATCGATTCTATTACGAAGCGTGGCAGTAGGAGCTTATAAGATTTAATGGACGAATCTATCTTTCGTGATGGTCTGAAATTTCAGTCTCAAGTTCCAACGGTTGATCCTGGGAGATTTTATTGCTCTACTGACCTTATACGACATTGGATATCAAATGGAGGTACCTGCGTCGAAAGCATCCTATAGAACAATCAGTTTCGGGAGGAAATATACCACAAAGTTCGTCTAGATACTTTCACCACCACAGCATCTGTCCGCATTACCCTAAAGAATGAACAAAAGCGAGAGAGAGGAAACTGTTGCTCTACTTGTAACTCTCCAGAATCCTTTCATTGCCAAATTGCTGATGCATTTATTCCACCGAATAACGAATGCTCTCATTCTCTACTTTCTGCTTCCTTTCAACTTTTCTCTTCAGAGTCATTACATTATTCTGATAGGAGAGAAAATACGGAGAAGTTTTCTTTTTAAAAATTGTGGTTGGAGAACAAAGAAATCAAGAGGGAGCCCCTACTTGAAGTTTAATTACAGCACTTCCTGAAGCCACACCTATTAAACTTTTACATGATGCAAATAATCTCTTTCTGGAATTCCAAGTGATTTGCTGCAGCCTGATTATAAATCTGTCACATGATTTTTCATGGTGGACACGAGATATTACTGTCTGCAGATTAGATGCGCATAAAGAAGTGGGTGAAAGATGTATTCCAACATTTCCAACTAACTTACTCTAACTGATCACGAATAAACTCATGTCGGATATTGAACTACTTGCGGCTAGTTGCAATCTAAACCTGAATAGTGCCTCAAGTACAATATCTGGTACGTATAAAGCAATACACGGGTTTACATCTAGCATTACGTAAAGAATCAAAGGCGTAGGAGTGTTGAGTAGACCAAATAGAAATCCCAATATTATACAGGAAGGAAACGATGATGACGTGCATGCCTTTACTTTCTCCCTTGTTGTATACCTTCGAGGGTCTGTTCGTATCCTTTAGTAAAGAAAAGCATAGCCTTGGCAGCTCGCTCAGGAGTCTTCAACAAGCCTTGTCGTTCTGGATCCTCTCCGAGACTGGAAAGGAGTTCCCTGTAAGCGCCAGTCATGGTTGGAATCAAATCTTCTCTGGTTGGTGGCTTGTGGTCCAATTCCATGTCGTGGTGGAAGCTGCATTTTTCATGACCTGGAAATGAAATTTAATTATTGCATGAAAATGTTACATAGTTGCAAACTCATCAAGGTGTTACTAATAAAACTTGTTTGGACTGTTCTGTGTGTGTAACTGATGAGTATTCTTGGGATGGTGGTGTTTACATGAACGGCTTTTTGTCACTTTTAGTAAAACATGTGTATGTTCATTGTAAGCATAGGGGGACACGTTACAAATGATTGAGTAAAGGACCTTTGGAAGGTTAAAAGCGAATGCTAATTAGTTGCCCGACCCTTCGAGTATCAAGGTGTAGGTTATTAGTTCAATCAATGTTGCTAATCGAAGATGGCATTGGGGATGACTTTCGTTTGATAATAAAAATTTAAGGTTACGACTTTACCACAAACCACTCAGGTTTTACTGCATTATTATACCGAAGGCGTAAAATCATTTATGCGAAGAGATTAATTTGATTTGGCTAAAGTAACCTACTTTGCAGATAACTGGAGAATTAAAACCCGTTCCAGTCGACTTAATTTGTACAAGATATACAATAATTAATTTACAGCTCTCACAAAGACCAGTATTGTTAGGTCATATTGCTGAGGTTTTGGTTTTAATTAATGACCAACTTTTGAAGCAAAAAATGCTATAAATGATCGACAAGTACACAATCAGTTTCAGCAATTTTTTGCCGAAACAGGCGCAAGTAGTGTCACTTGTATATCTGCAAACAGGAGCGCTTGATCTGATGGTCATGGCTTCATGGTCACAGACCATGGGTACATATTTCATATGTTAAAATTCTAGATTCATTAAAAGCAATTAAACGAGACTGGTTTAGCAATTCCAAGGACCAAAAACCTTGACAAATCTTCCACTAATATCTAAACATTTGGTAGGATTTTTTATCAGGAATCTGACCAATCTTCTTTGGAAATAAGTTGAACAACATGCGATGATTTTTTGCAAGCTTAAAGTGTATGTTGACGAAGAAAATGGAGTCATGCAGATATTTTTTGTTTTTTTTACTTCCAATCGTTCACAGTAATGAATCGTTGACAAAAATGGAGCCTGTCACACTTGACCACACTTTGGCTCTGACCAAGTCGAATAGATATATATGCAGGTATACTGATGCCAGGTAGACTATAGGTAGACTATTATGTGTAAATCTGATAAAAAAGATTCTTACCGGCTCCAGCAACAGTCCTTGTGGTCTTGGATGTCTCGACTTCAACTGAGCCATTATGTCCATTGGTAGCAATGTCACGCATGATTCCAGCAGCTATTTGCTTCTTCAAAGCAATTGGATCTACAGTAATCGGACTTGGCTTACTGTGGCCGTTTGTGATTGAAACTTCAGCAGCTCCACCAGTTGACATGATAGCAATAAGTTAGGCGTATGAACTGTCCCTATGAGCAAATATATACCAACACGTTTGTATGGAATGTGAATGGAATATGGGTTATGAGGGTCCTTCATTAAGGGTACTCAGAACAGAAATAGTAAAGTTTAAGGAAGAGTTCTCTACCAAAAACGACTTGGGGTTTTGCCTGTCTCTAATTACTTTTACTAATGGGTGCAGTAGAAGATATAATCTACTTTACAATTGTAATATGCAACCTTTAAGAACTCAACAAGTGCCCTGTGGTGTACTTGAGACTACTAGGAAATTATATAGGATTGTTGAGACTACTCCTACTACGTATGCATGAATGACAAAGTGGAAACTTGGTGTTAGCTGGGCTATGATTATTATAAGATAAATGATGATGTATATCTGTAATCATCCAGTGCATTACAAACAAATACAAATGATCTATCAATATTCATGAAACAGCTGAATCGTGCCAAGTAAGTCGTAATTGGTTCCTTGAATGTTTAATTACGCAACACGAGGCATTGAATGTATGATTATCTGCAGATCTATGCACCCATAATCACCTTCACCTTCTAATGACTCAGAACAATGTTCAAAAAACTTGTCTTCCTAATATTTGTTCTCTTATATTCATATATTTGCAAAATTTGCCCAGTCAACTGGTAAAAAGAGCTTGCGAAGTGTGCAAAACATATTAATATAATAATCTATAGCTGCGCCAAGCGACCCGAAACTGCGAACGCTCGCAACAAATGTTACTCCCGACTGTATATAAAAATTTCCAGAGGTCTATTGAATAAATGTATTCTATTCTATTGACTTCTTTGGAATACTTTGATTTGAAGATCGAAAAGTATAAAAAGGCAATAGTTCACCAAAGAACTTGAGCCTAGAAATTGTCTCAAAGTACCCTGAGAATATATATTTCGCTTTTACTTCCTATTCGCTTTCCCTTGAATATTAAAACCTTCACGGGAATCCTTATTATTCCCTTAAGTTCTTCTGGTTATTTTAGAACTACTAATGAACAATTGCAGAAGCAAGGAAAGTTGAAGAGAAGAGCTTTTAAAGTGCTTTAAGAAAATATACCGGAATTCGTCTCACCTTAGAAGAAAATAATGAAGGATTAATTTGGCAAGGTGAAATGAATCTGATTGGGAAGAAAGGTTCTGGAGAAGTTGTTTCAGGTCGGGAACGCAGATTCGACTGAGGAGAGATGAGCAAGAGCAGCCGAAAGAAATAGTTACAGGGAAGACAGGGACGAGCCTTGGAGTCTTTGGGAAAGTGAAGGTGAGTTTGGGGTAAGGGAAATACATTTTGTTGCAGGTAGGGAGAATTTTATTGCATAAGGATATTCCATGATTCATGAGAGTTCTATAACTGGTGTAAACGTGCAGTGGGTAGTTATGAGAAGGTGTGGTTGATATAAAAATCCAGTGTCTGCCAATTCTTTTATTAGTTTAATTATCGAGGCTGGTTTAGGTTATCATCAAGCATTCATTACTACTTGCTTAGGAATATTATATGTTTAAAACTTTTGGATATCACAAAAAGATGCCTAAGATACGAACGATTATTAAAGTATATGTACCTCTGGAATCTTGTGCAATAAGCTACTCCATTAAGACTATTCACTGACCAATTTAGAACCAAGTGGACGGAACGGACCACGAGAAGACCGCGTGGGGTTATCAAATTGCACATGAATGTCAATTGCATTGCAATTCAAGCTTTCAATTGCATTTGCATGCATAATTAATTAAGGTCTTAGATTTACTATCGCTTTATATTTGTTCATGTTTTATAACTTTCAGTTACAAAACAACTTCGTGGGCCTCGTTTTATCGAAAAAATACAAAAAATGTGGATTTATGAGTATGTCGATTTTTACAACAGAGATTCAATTTTACGTAATAAAGTTTAAAAACAAGTTACTGACGGAGTTACAACTCTAAGCTGGACAAATATGGACGGTTGACGGTGTTAGGGTTGAATTAAGCAGAAATAGCCAATTATCTAATGTCAGGTTTGCGAGTTGAGGACGACGACAATGTTGACTACATTAAATCGTGATACCTCGAGTGGAATGGACAGACACATTCCTCGTCACAATGCAGTCGCAATTTCTTTCTTTTACTTCATGTTGGAGTAGATCAGGTCTCAGGTTTTTTTCTCCAGCCTTTTATCATGAAATCTTAATATGGTAGTTAGATTTGCTGACGTAGGTACTTATTAATTGGTATGATTTGCATAAGATAAGTTTATAAACTAACTATATACTTCAGTCTCGCTCTCACTTAATTTGGATTTTCATAAACTTCAGACTAGGCTAAACAGTCTGTATGCGAAAAATTGTTGCTTAATCACAAGCTCGAAATGTGTTATATAACTTGCTTAAAAAGACTTGTTTATCTTTCTACGTGGTTTGGTTCTTAAACATTACTTGAATCACGTGCAATTGGTTTTAGAAGCTTAACGGATCATAAATTATCTTCATCAGCTCGAGAACTAGACAAAAACTAACGCATTTATTTTATAACACTGTCAAGATGTATTTACGCGTACCTACTTTAATCAGCTAATTAATATATCTGTGGAAATTGCTTGATATTCGTTGGTACACGAAAGTGAAACCACTGAAACTGAAACTTATTTTTTGTCCAGCAAAGAGTAGCAACACTGCTTATCATAGACACATAACCTTTTTACTTGTGAAATTGGATAAAAAGTACAATTCTGTTACTTCTTGCATGCATATGTTTTTATTTTTTTTTGTATATAGTGTGTTATTAGATTTCAAAAACTTCAAAAATAGCCTAATAATGCCTTGATAGACTACTCAAGCTCACATTACTTATACTTGGTGTGGTCCTTCACATTACTTGGCAAATATAAAATCCTTGGATTATCTGCTATGAAACTTTTGTGTCTCTGCCCACATGAAGTTTCAAGATACGTTCATACTTTCAAAGAATTCAATGAAACGCACGTGTAAATGTCAATATTTATTGACAATGAATATCAAATACAAAGTATTGAAGTTGAGTATAAATTCTGGCCGGACCGGTCCGTAGGTTTTGGTGCTTAGAAAATGCGTAATATTCTTGCATCATCCTCACATTAAGAACCGGCTTTCTGCAACTTAAAGAAGGAATGCACAAGGTTGAGTTGAAATAATTGATTATTCATTTTTGTGCATGCATAATGATCACACGGGAAGCGATTCAGCAGACATTTAGTAGATTTTATTTATGTTATATCTGCTTATTTGTGATTATGGATTGCTTGTCTGCTTGCTGTTAATGTTCTTGCCCGGAATTCATACATGTCCAGAGTTCAAATGCATTACAAAAATTCAAACTTGCGGTCACGGTATTATATTTCTGAGTGAATATCTGACACGTTGCATGCAACTTTATTCTCACGCATGCAACCTCTTGGAGTGACTCCCCAACCCCTTTGTGCCCAGCAAATCTGGAGATCTTGTGAGATGTCCACATTCCTGGACACTAGACAAAGTGTACTGTCGAATTAACATCATGCTCTCTGGACCGTTGCTATTGTTTTTTAACAAACTGTAGTTAGAGTTACACTTGTTACATAACCCTTTATTGTGGATCTATTAATCTATATGACAGGTATAGGTATACCTGAGGTAATATGGTACGTCTGTCTGGACTGCTCTGGGGTTTGGAATGTGGGCTGTACAGCCGTTTTTGTAGACCAAAATCGCAAAACTAACTTCGTCGTAGTTTAATGATCATCTTAAGCACTATCTTGGATTTACGTAAAAATCCAGTTTTAATAGACTTAAAGACGCATTATGTAAACTAACAGACTAGACACTCTACAATCTGTCTTAATGATCATGGAGAAAGAAATTGTTATATAATTGCAAGATTTTATACATTCGTGGAGGAAAGGCCATTTTTTCCGAGATCACACGTATCATTAATTGAATTTCATGTCAATTTCATCATGTCAAAGAGTTGTGAAACTAGTTTAGCAGCCATTTTATATTGCTATGAGCGAACATAATTTCGAAATTGTTATTAAAATATTTTAACTCCTGGTTAATCCGTAGGAAAACTTGCTTGTCATATCAGGCGCACAAGCGATGGTGTGATGTAAGATGTAACGAATTAAAATCAGCAACTAGATTACTTTATGCAACAAAGCTTTTTGCTACTTGATTTAAAATTATATTTTAGTTCAGAGTTTACTTAAAGCCCAAAACTTAATAAAAACCTGTAAGGCCGACTCGTAGTGGACTCATTAATATTTAATCATGATCGTTTTGTTACATTGTGTACATATATAATTATAATCCAATAACTGTCATACGTCATAAGAACAATTGAAGATGAATTGTCTTGTTTGCACATAGCTTGACTATAACAGGGTAATAATTTAAATTCAATTTTACTCCAAGGTTTTACGTTTATCCGATTGATCATCATCTTTATCTGTAAATGTACGCTTGGGAGGTTTCTTCAGGCACGCATAAACTTGTATTAGATAGTCTAGTGAACTTTCATTCCTCCAGAAGCTTTGCATCGCTGCTTGCGTTTCCATTCTTTTATCACAGCTCTCATCACCATTTCGTGATGCTTTCTAGCTGATTTCTGGAAGTTTAATTGAGTTAAGAATTACGTGGGAAATTAAAACATGATCATATCAGTAAAAACATTTCTTGTCTCAAGCCAAATCCTCTTCTCATTAAAAAAACTAGAATGCCCCTGATTTTTGCAGGTTTCTTATGACGTGCACACCTTCTATAACAGGTATTCCAAGAAGATTACTCTTTGCCTTACTATCCTTTGGTATTGCTGTTAAAATCCATTGGGGATTCATTCGTGGACTTAGCTTTTGACTTTTAGGAAATCTAACTAATTTTTCAGAGCCTTTAGGCAGCAATTTAACATTACTTGGGTCAATCGGATTCGGTTTGTGTGCACCTTTTGACTGTTTAAGGATAGAGGGTAATTTAGGATTGAGACTGGTTGAACGATTACTGCAACTACTTGATGCACTTGAGTAATCGGAATCAAAAGGAGACTGAGGAGGTGACAGAAAGTAAGGAATGGGTGAAGAAGGGTTTACCAAAAGGTTATCAGTGAAAGGACCGATCGCGTGTTGCAAAGGATTGAGTCCTCCCATATAATTTCGAAGAGCGAGTTGAAGTTGTTGATTGTCTTTCAGCATCACATCTTTCCTTTGGGCCAAAACTTGTCTCTCGAGTGAAGCTCGGTTGAATCGAATCCAGAATCTCTCCAGAAATGAGTATTCTTGAACAATCTATTAGATATTAATAACAGTCAGTAGTTGAGTGATTCCCAATTGAGGTAAACAAAGGAAAACTTAAATAAAAGTATCTCATTAGATTAAGTTGCTTAATTAGTCTTGGTTTTACTTACAGTAACTCCATCAGGTAATTTGTCTTCCGCATTTTCTTCCACAGCACATATGCAAGGGTTACAATCACATCGAATTAGGTGTTCAATTTTTTTGGGATTAAAATTAAGACTATCGGCCCCTTGTCCTTGTTCTGTTGAAGATGCTGCATGCATAGTAGTAGGATCCTCTTCGTCATCTCCCTGGTTGCCATTTAATTCAGACAAACTCCAACGTGTCATGAAAGGATCCACTTTTTCATCGAGTCTTTCTCGTTTCCTGCACCGTTCGATGCATTTCATCAGACGTTCTCTTTGACTGCTCATTGTATCGATACCCTACATGATAAGAGCGTAATGTCGTAACATTCCAGACGATAAAATCTCCAGAGGGATGTGAAAAACATTTTACATAACCCTTACTTCTAAAACCAGTCCCGAAACCAAAGCCAACTGGCGAATGTTGTCTCTACCTAATTTCGCAATCAAGTCGAATCTCTGCAACTTTAATTTATACTGGGCCTTCAGTTCATCCTTTTTCTCGTTTAGTTCTTCAAGAAATTTTTGTAAAGCTGCGCAGTAATTTTTATCTTTTTCAGCTAGGTTCTCGATTCCTGTCTGAAAGGATTAGAAAAACTTTAAGCTTCAATAAATGATTGCTTTAACAATGTAAGAGACACCAACGTCATATCGCAGACCATATGCAAGCCATTAATTTTAAAGCCAACAGATAAAGACATACACATTTGGAATGCAAATTCCATCACTTAAACTTACCTGGAGTTTGTACATCTTTCTGAATTGGGTGTCAATTGTAGCTACAACAATGTCATCTTTTTTGCGAAGTTCTTGAAATTCATTCCTCAACGGCGTGATCTTCGTCTAAAGAAAAAAAGAAACCACTAATTTTATATGGTTTATGTGTTATGTGAAACATAAAACAGTCCAGCCTTAAGTGAGATTCTTATAAAACCACAATGAGTAAACGAAGCATTAATTAATGCATGGATTGGTTTTGAATCAAACTCGTTTGTTCTAATCTTTCTCTTACGTACATCGTATTCTGTGAGCAACTTCTGAATGTCATCCCACACTGCTTTCATCCTTTTGTCTGTCTCCATTTTACAAGCGTGAGTCTCTTCAAGAGCCTGTCGTGTATAATCAATACACGGAATTAGAATACCATGAGACACAAACCCAATGTCAGTGTCAACTATCTGGTGTCATTCGTCTAAGGGCAGCTCCATCAAAAGTATTATGTGTCACATGAAAAGTGTTATTTAACACTTTTGATCAGAAATGAAAAGTAGTAGACCTTGTTTCGGATTTCTTCTTGTCGCACAAAAAGCTCTGCCTTCGAGTCAGAGGCGAGTTCTCTGTATCTCATGTTCACGGCTGCATGGACACCCCGCAAATAGCGAAGACTCTTGTCCTGATAACTTTGCATTTGAAACTTCTCCTCGTTCAATATGGACAAGAGCTTGTTCTTCTGCTCTCCATATAATTCTCTAACTTCATTCATCCTACTCCGGTAGAATTCTAGACGAATATGGAAAGATGACAAATGATGGTTGGATTTTATCCAATTAATAAGGTCCGTAGGTACCTAAAATCTGGTCGATATTATTCAAGTGCATGTCGAAGGCGTTATCATATTCCTCATCATTTTGCCTCATTAGTTCTTCAAGATCTGCGAGGAGTTCGTCCTTCTTCCTGTAATTGCGTTCGAAAGCTGCTTGAAGCATCTGAAAGATGAAGGTGGTTTTGCGTGTGAGACTTGCCGCTTATGTAAGTGGATTATCACGCAGACATGCAGACTTGTTGGACTACCTTATAATCTTCCAGAATCTCTTGGCATTTTAACTTCCTGAGTCGAGGACGCCACAAGTCCAACAACTTATTGTCATTCAGCTTGACTAACTCATATTCTTTGTCTTTCTTAAGCTGCTCGTGAGAATAAATATGCGTTAGAAACTTCAATAAGAAGAATTTATGTAAAGAATAATGCTACACACCTTTAAGAATGCACTGGTCAGTTGCCGTCGTCTCAATAGCTTTTCTCGTTCTGCCAAAGCCTTAAGTTCTGCTTGCTTCGCTTTCTCCTCGTCTGTTAAGGGCTTCTTCTTCCCCTTCCCTTTTCCTTTCTTCGACGGCATTTTTAACGATTTGGTTTGTTATTTCAGTTCTCGAAGATTTTTTTCAAAGTTCCCTACCTAAATTAGAAAGAGTTTATTGTTGCTTTACAAGGATTCTCGAATCTTGTAAAAAAGTTAGCATGGCTACTTTTAGACAGTAAAGGGAAATACTCCAGCAGAATTTCCCTATAACCGCAGGCACAAAATCGACAGAATACAAATTAAAACTTGACGAATATTCGTGGAGTACCTCTTTCCATAAGGGACTTTATGAACATCAATCTTATCGATCAAACATCTTTCACGTACACCTAGCATACATCCATTATGACTCAAGATTAACCCTGTGTGATTAACGGTTCATACAATGTGTATATTTTGAGCGTAATTTTTAAATTGTTTCAATAAAATTACATGTGTGGCAAGTTATTATTTAACTACAACAACTCCATTATCCCACATTCCGTAAGAGACCGGGATTTCATGAAATTAAGATTAAATCAATAAAAAAAATTCTTCATATTTCGTCTGGAGTTAAATGTACATTTAATTTATGACCCAACGGTAAGTTAAAATTCGAAATATTCGAACATAAAAATGCATTGCAGCCGAACAAAGGAGGAATGTGTGAGAGTCGCAGAGTGCCCCGTTGGGGCGATGGAGGGAGAGGCGGCATTCAAATATTACGCAACAATCCACATGTGATCATCACCCGATTCTCCTCAGGCAGGTGTGAATTGAGGAGGTCAGTGGAGGAGACCACAATTAGCATTTAAGTAATCGCAAATTGCTGCCATTTGATTAAACCTGCCCAATTCAAGATATAAGTCGGCTGGAAATCTGATTGAATCCCTGTGAAGCGCTGCTCTAAAAATCAATAGGTGTGTAAAGTGTAAGCTGATCTTATTGCATGTTTGATCACTGTTTCCTGGAGGTTTGTCGAATTGTAGTTTTGTCCGCGTCGTACGGGGATGATTGATGATAGCAGACGAGGTTGTAAAAAATTCTAGCTCTGATTTATTTAGAATTTTAAACTGTGCAGAAGAGTGTATTTGGCAACTTAAAGTTCAAAACAAGAAAAACTTAAAGACAATAACAATACTGTGAGAGGTAGTCTGGTTAGCTATTAGCCACCGTTTGACGGCTATTGTGATTACTATTCAAGTCAGACAAAAATTAATAAGCGGTTTATTGTTTATATATTTGCAGATAACAACACCTGGAGAAGACTGGAGGCTCAACTTTTATTCTTCTTCTACTTGACTATACTTCGAGTTATGAATTGCGAGATAAGGAGGGTCGGATTTGGGAAAGGGAAAGGATTTCAATAATTCAGATATTTACATCGGGAAATATTTGCATATGCAATCAATACTGTGAAGAGCGGCTGAATTTGTATCTGGAAATCGGGGGAATTCTTAAAATTCGTAAAAATTGTAAGAATAGCATATTGTAAATAAGTAGAAGAAGAAGCCAGTTACATTTATGGATTGTATAATCATTGCATACTTTTTGTGATGTAGGTGTATTCGTACATTCCAGTTTCCAGTTAAGAGGCTTCTGGGAAGCTTCCAAAACGCTTGTAGACTGAGCAGTAAATATTCCAGAAGATAAAATGAGAGGCGCACTGAGAAAACTAATTCCGCCAAAACACTTGCTGGTGAAAGTAACTCCGCGGTTCATGAGTCGTTTCGTACAAAGCGATATCATTGTAGCGTTGAGAAGTGGAACACGTAACTTGTTTCACAAACATTTGCTGCTTACTAACCTCGCAATATCTGGAGGTTTATCGGCCGCTGGGGATTGTATCGAGCAAGAATACGAGAAGCTACAAGATGAGGAGAGAGCTTACAGCTATCGGAGGACTATGAATATGACATCAGCCGGCGTGGTCATAGGGGGAATCGTTCATTATTGGTACATGTGGTTAGATAAGTTTCTCCCAGGAAGAACGTTCAAAATAGCTGTGAAAAAAGTAAGTTTTGATCTATCGATATTGTGGACGAAGAACTATTTTTAAACTGAATTTAAAATGTCTATCTAGATGCTGCTGGATCAATTGATTAGTTCACCTGTCACCATCGGCGCTTTCTTCGTGACATTAGCCATTGTAGAGAGAAGTTCTGCTGATGAATTTTTAGAAGAACTAAAATCCAAATCCTGGAGACTTTATCTTGCAGAATGGGTTGTTTGGCCACCCGCTCAATTAATTAACTTTTGCTTTCTTCCTCTGCGTTATAGGCTTCTGTACGACAACACAATATCTCTTGGATATGATGTGTACACGTCGTACGTGAAGAATGAAATTCATACAGACAAGCCTTCTCCGTTACCCAATGAAAGTCACTCCGACAAGCCTTCTTCATCTTCATCGTCTACCACTGCCTCATGTAGTAATAGTTGTATTAAGGACGCACTTATTGGAGATATTAAGGTAGTGCCGTGTTCCTTCAGTTCTAAAACGTGTTCCTCTGGTATAAAAGAGATTCATTGCGACACAATGTCTGAAGATGATAATTATGATAATTCTGATGAAACTTGTGAGGAAAATGGCACTGTATTATTTAGTAATTTAGTCGATACAAGCTTGTTGAGTCCTCCCTCGTCGAAAGATTTCAGTAGCCAGGATTTATGACCATAAACTAAATTTAGCACAGTCAGTTTGATTTCTCTTCTTCCTGCCCACTACCGAGTGAAATGATTATTAATTTAGTTTTAAAAGTAGTAAAATTGTATCGACCAAATTGAGACCAAATTATATTAAGGGAACATGTAACTGAAGGAATACGGTTTTAGAATAGACGGATGCGTTGCCGGCCACGATCTTTCTGAATCCTCGCTGTGGAATGGAATATCTAATTCTTAAGTTCTAGTTTTATGCTATGTACTTCAGTGTTCAGTCTACTCTCGTTTCCTAAAACATATTTCTTTCAACGTTTGGAAGCACGATTGACTAAATATGATTCTATAGTTCAGTGAGATGCGCATTGTAAACTACGCAAGACATTTGTAATATAAAAATT
>JAQGAB010000142.1:0-39816 GCA_034696565.1 Isotomurus graminis
CTTAACCAATGAAACTACTTGTGCAAAGAAAAGATAAACAATAACTTTTATATTCAGATTAGAAATTATCTTACAGGGAACTGCTTGATTTGTTTCTAGTGTCGTTCTACTTGATTTTATGAATGTTAAATGTACATACAACTTGGTGTACGAAAGTCTAATAAAAAATTTCCACATCAGCATATACAATTACTTTCCAAACGGATGAAGCACCTGAAGTTACAAATGAATGCGAGGTACAAATTATCTAAATTACAGAAAATACTTTATTTTCACCAGCCAACTCACTGCCCTTGAAGGTTTCGAAACTAAATCAGCATACTTCCTTCTCCCTCCGCATAATATATGTAGGCGATTCCGAAATAGAAGAAAAATCTGTTTATTGCTACAAATAGAATGTCCTCTACACATGAAATCCTACCGCTCGGTAAGTGTTTGAATCAAACTAAACCGTGCTTGAGCTGACAGGAAAGACTTCTCAATTTCAGACATTTATGTGGCGATTGTATAATTTGAGTGACATCGTGGGTGCATGGATTACGGTCAAAATTACCCAAAACAATCAATTGTGTGTTTGTATTAAATGTTGCGTTAAATTTTTTCACGGTACAGAAAGTAGAGATGCAAAACTAACTTGATTTACAAATTAGGAGATATTACCAGCATGTTTAATTATTAAAGTTCAGTAGTGAAATTCATAAGTAGCTATCATCAGGAAGGGATTTGATTGTGTGTATAATAGAAATTGTAGATGACTGACAATTCGTGGTCAAAGATTAAAGCCCGCTATCTGTGATCTGTATTGCATGCTCAAGGTGTATGAATAAATTCAAGCCGTCGTTTGATTGGTGGTATCTGTATCTAGTTCATAAGTATTTAGGAAAAAGTTTACGTAGCTTTCTTCAAAATGATTTCTCTTATGTACATTATATACAGCGTATTATGTACAGAAGCGATAACAACCTAACGAGTGAATTCAGCGGAAATGCTTCCGTGTTGTGTCCATACAAATATGCACCGTATAAATAGTTGGTAGGTAGAACCTTTTATTTAAACTGTGGATCGTCTATATATAATGACAGTACAAAAATACTCTACAGAAGATCAGATAAGAGAGACGAGTTGAGCAAATCTGTAAGTTAAAATGGAATATTTTGACTCAAAATACAAACACAGAACACATATTCTTTACTATCTTTTTCTATCCAAAACTTTAGTTTTTGCAAACTCGGGTACAGAGAAATTGCGCCTAGCATTCATTCTCTCCAATTAAGTAAAAGTACAAAATGTCCTAGTCGCACTTGGCATTCAAGGATGGTAGTGATAAAGTGGTAGTAATTAAGTGTGGCTGTTGATGAGGCAAATGGAGTTGGGTTAATAAAGAACTACGGCGACATTATGTTGTGTGTTAATGTTTTATTGAATAAATTATCTCCCATGGTGTGGATTTAAGTATTGCTATATTAATACTCATAAAATATCATGCAATGGTCAGTTATCGACAACAGTTATCGAATTCCTTAATCAAGTGCGTGCACATTTTATTTCGCCTTTAAGTACCTTAAATGCAACCGTTCATGTCCATGTCAATTATGTAAATACTGCTTGTCTTCACTACAATATGAAGTATGTGATTCTTTCGGGAGTTGATGAGGTAAGTGGATGGCACTAGTAAAAATTATTAAAATTCAGCCGGGAAATAAATCTCCATGTTTGTGTAGTGTATCTCTGACAATGAGACTGGCAGTTAACTGCATGTGAGGCAGCACTATCCATGGAGTTCGATTCCACAGCTCTTACGAACTCTCAAAAAATGAGTGACACATACATTAAAAAGAGATTTTGCCTCTGAAATGAAGTGTCAGCTCGAGGTTCCTCATCGGTTTGTGTCTGGCAGTTGTATATGAAAGTAGACGAATTTATCTCACGAATGGATAACGCAGAGAAGAATGTGAAGAGGGATAAAATGTAAATGCAGAGGGCTCAACATGAAATAACTTTTTCAGTGCACTTTATTCGTTAAATCTACGAGTGAAACCAGCTTCGCTTAATTTTCAGGGTGTGTATGCAAAATGGAGTACGTTATGGTTGAAGGTAGAAATATGGGAGCATTTCGTATATATTTCGTAATCGTACACAATTTCAATTAGATAGTGAATCATTTTGGTTTATTTTCATACCGCAGAATTAGATTTTCTTACGAAGAATAAACTTGCTGTCAAAAGAAAGTGGAGATTCTCATTTTGCACAAAACAAAACTTTGCATGCCACACAAATATAACTGACAATGAGTGTGAAAGTGTGCGTATGCCTTGCACATATCACCTGTGATGCTGTTAAAAATCCATGTGAAAATAGAATTCTATTGTGTTTTTTGTTCAGTCGGTGATGTTACAAATTCAGCGTGCATGTTTTGAAAAGTAGAAAGTTTACACATACAAATTTTCAAAACGGATATCTGTTGTTTTGTGGGCAATTTCTAAACAATTTTATAGTATAATTTCTTTAAAGAGAAGAATAAGCAAGATTGAACTAACTGAATGTGTCTAGTGCAACTGGTTCTTAGAAAACACCATTTGTTAAACGCGTATATATGTGGCCTACGAATATATGATTGTCTTTCTTGGAACCTTACCGTAGACTTCAGTTCAGGTTCATCTACCACATTGTAAAGCTCGTTTTACTAATCTCGATAATGAGGTTTGAGTCTAAAATGTTTCATGTTCTGTAAGATTTAACTCAAATGTTTGAAGTAGCTATTTTCAATGCATTAATTAGGAGTTTATAAGTCTGGCATGTGAAATAAAAGTCAGCCTTGTTCCTACAAGAGATGTCCGCATTTTGCATACCAATTAGCCGAAGTGGTGTAATGTACAAAAAATGTTTCTCGGTAATTAAAGCCGACTTGATTGACAGGCAGATCTTGCATGCACGTCAAATTCTATTTAATGTTGGGCCTTCTTCCATGCATTACATTGTCATGTTGTTATTTTTGACTTGTGTAGCATTGTGGCTTGTGTTCACATAGGACGTCTGATGTAAACCAGCCATCCAATCGCTAGATGCTTTCTCTAAGTTATTTTAATTGAAAAAGCAACGACATTGTGGCATGTACGTTTCGAGTCCAAATACTTGCCAGATCATTTTGCAGATATTTGGAGTCCGTCTTTTTCAAAACGAAATTACGCGTGTCATCCACTAAACTCGTTTAGCCCTTTTGGGTCAGTCGTGTCATGTCGCACAGAACGGAACCTTGACATAAGTGTTGGGAAATGCTTCGCTTTATAGGATTAACTTTTAATGAACCACATACCTATCACTTAACGTAATAATTCTTCAAGTCAAGAGTTGGCTGGTAAAATTCGTAGTAAAACTATCTTGAGCTCGCACAAAAATGTGGAAACGTACCATTCCAGCAGTTTCTACATTATATGCTGATGTTTTACACTGATGCGGAGTAGTACTGTACACGCCGCAAAAGTTACACACTCAATATACACATGGTCTAATTAGATTACACACCTTTGTCTGTATTATTTTACGGATCTGTTTCTACACTTTTATTAGTGAGACATTGGAGCTCAGTTATAGAAAAGTGAGACTCCGAGGATGATAATTGCTTTCTACTTTATTGTTAACGAACCTGCATTGTAAATTGTAGCAATATAGTTCTAGCCTGCTTGAATGTGAATTGCTAGTCGTATGTACAACCATTTTCACTTATTTACTCCCTTAAATCTAATGATTCAGGTATGTGATGGGTTAGCTATCTTAATCTACTTACACTACTCTTTGCTACTGAAATAAACCGATGGTTACTTAAACCATATCATTTTACGTACAGTCCGCGAAGAAAGTCCATTCCAGAGACGAATAGGAGGAAGCTAGTGAAAATGTTGTAGAACTGTGTCTAAGATCACATTCCATGTAAAATTATCTAATCCGATCCATTCTTCTTGTCCAATGCACTCATACGGCTGAATAACTTTATGCGGTGTTGATAATTATGTACCTTCAGCTAAGCTTGAAATACTTCAGTCACTTTTGATTCGTGTCTTTACTTCACTTCTTCAGAGGAAATGTCGGTAAAAGAACGCACAACAGACTAATTCTTGATACTAATCGATTACCCTTCAGTGGTGAGGTGACTCTATTGTAGACATTAGAGGACCACACAAACACTTTTTTACTTGTATAAAATGTATCTTGACCACGAAGAGTTTTATGGCAACTTATCAATAGACAGCTCATTCTCCATCATGTAACAAATCGTGGCTAGTAGTGGGTTGAATTATTTTGGCATTTTCAGTTGAACAAATTGTTTA
Organism: Isotomurus graminis; assembly: GCA_034696565.1. Classification (NCBI taxonomy): domain Eukaryota; kingdom Metazoa; phylum Arthropoda; class Collembola; order Entomobryomorpha; family Isotomidae; genus Isotomurus; species Isotomurus graminis. Next base: position 4,326 of record JAQGAB010000142.1, read on the forward strand.
ACTGACTTTCAGTAATTCTGTATTTCAGAGTAGTAGAAATTAAACTGATTGGAATGTCTAATTCTGGAACGAACATCACAATCAGTTATTATATATATAGACTATAAGTATGTTACTGTCCTATTGAGTTACTTGAGTCAATTTAAGTATTATTGGTTGCAAATAATTACTTGAATATAGCTCCATACGATTTAATTCCTCTTATTACGTAAGAATTCACACAATAAGTATATAAATGCAATCGAAGAATTTTTCTTTGTGCCATGAGACCCTGGACAGCTAACAAGTTTTTTGGCGAGGTATTCTTGAGTTAACGGGTTGAAGAAAATGAACGGCACACAACACTGAAGATGTAATTCACGAATTTTTTGACACTTCCATCGATTCCAGCATTATTCGTAGTTGTGGCATTTTATAACACAATGAGATGATTAAGTTGGCATGTATTTGAATGACTTTCCCTTAGGAAAGTATTTGACACGTCATTACTCATTACTTAAATTGACTGAGCAGACAAATTGGTGTTGGAGCAGCTCATGAACACATTTTCATAGAAGGTTCGGATAAAGCGGAACTCGACTCCAGGTATCATTGGCACTATAATTCGCACACAACGAGGTACATATTCGCATAATGCAACTTGATTTCACTGAGGGAAGTTATTTCATCTATTAAACTGGTGTAGACGTCAAATTCTGGAATGCTAGCTGTACAAATGTCCAGGATCGAATTAAGGAAATCATCTTAAGCTCAAATATAGTAACCCACACTCGTTGGTGAGACTGTAGAAATGTTGGAAGTGTTGGTAAGAAGGACGGGTTTCCTTCATCCGTGTCGGATTTTCTTCTTTCTTCAAGTCGTTGGTCCTCAAGATACCTCACAGCACCTCACTGTTGGTACATACACAAGGAGGAAACATTGAGAACTCAACATCCGCTTTAACTCCAGAGGATATAAAAGAATGTATATTTGGAAAGGACGTCTTCAGGAAGTTTGCTCCGAGTAGCGTCGAGCAATACAGCACTCATGTAACTCATTACGAATACATAATTGGAAAATGTGCCTTAACTCTTATTGCAAGGTGAGATTATTGGCAATTAAGTAATTCACGCAAGAAAATCAAATCATTAGGGCGGCTAGAGAAACTTCAAATCAACAATCATATCAATAAATTATACGGATGGTTAGTAGAAACAACGCAAGTGCAACTGGACAAAAAGTTTCATATTTGGTCATGCTGAGTTAGAGTCAGTTATGTCAAAAAATCAGTATTTACTATGGAATATTGTGGTTTGTATATTGTAATAATGCTACTAGTATACTCATGTTAATCACCAACATGTTTGAGACTGCACAGGGCAGTGAGTAAAACCACACTAGACAAAGTGAAAGTCTGTGATCTACCAAAAGGAAACTGAATAGAGAACCACCTTGATGTTAGTGTGTGAGTTTCATTGGAACAGTATTTATATGGAATACATGATAAAGACATTTTTGCAGTAGTAATAAAAACCACACCATTCTTTAGCACCCGACAACTTTCACGAAGATCTGTCGTTGTATACGAGGAATGTAACCATTAGGTTTGTAGGAATAAATCACTCTTGTTGATTGTGTGATATAAATTATGTTAATATAGCTTCTGTAGCACCACCAGTCGAAATCACATTAGAACGAGGGAGTTTGCCAGGAGGTACGTAAACACTTCAGCACTCAGGAAGTGATCGCCACGGGAGATGGACACTTGGTAGGGACTTGGGTTTAGGGTAGGAAATGCACACTGTATCTCTTCTCCGAATTCCAATGTTTACTTATGTTTCTTCTTTCTCGAACATGACAAATGGGTTAACGACGCAGGAACTCGCCAGTCAGCGCTAAGTACTTTCCCAAAAACAGCTCACACAAATAACGCTGTGGAGGATAATAGAAAACATATCATCTTTAGCTTCCTTCCACTACTTTCATGAGACATAAGCGGAACAGGGAGCGATGCTTTTCTTTACATGAAAGTTCTAAACGAATCATCACTGCTCCATTATCGTTACAAATACAACACAAAAAGCATTTGTCCAATGTTCAAGTAACCTTGTGAGTAAATACTTGAGACTAGTCTAATGGACCGTTTTCCAAGAGCTGATCATGGTTCGTTTATCAGATCGCATGAGTTGGAGAGATTATTGCAGGTGAACTTAGAGAGACAAGCTGTGTACGTGGACTTACCTGTGGTTAAAGCTTTGAAGTGGTGGAAGCAGAGTGCCCGTGATCAAAGTTGCAGTAGAATTGACATATATAATTTGGTTACGCATGCACAAGGTATAATTATTGGCCGTAGTAAATCACATTGCGTAAACGATATAGATGAAGTCTGTATTCTTGTATAATTAATTGTAATACGGAAACGGAACCTACTTTATTGACGGAGTTTGTTCGAAGGAAGTTTACGGGCATTAAGTGAGCATGCGTAATCTTATTAACTTCTAATTTCTAACTAAACTTCATGCGACAGACATATTGAAGTTCGGGCATCTTCGACAGCTTCTCCAAGTGTTAAATTTTCCCCGTAGCTATTGTGGGGAGTCTTGATGGGGTGCGATGAATCATTGAGACCCCACGATGAAAGAATGAATTTCAGGAAATGACGATTAGGTGTTGACTGCAGGGGCAAAGTTGACCTCCATTTACTACTACACTCAAAAAGAGAGTTTGAGCAGAGTGACAAGAGATAAACGTCAAATCGACCGTTCCCATCCTTCTCGTCGTCTGACTTGTCACGATGTGGAAGAAAAGGTTGTCGAGAGTATTCCCCATGGTACTCTTGTCGTAGATTGCTTTCATAAGAGAAAGCTTGACATTGACGTTTCTCATCAAACCCCAAATGACTGTCTCCTCCTTCTGTTTTTCGTCGAAGCTTCTACGAGATAGAGCGATATAAGTCAAGATGTTCTCAATAATCTATAGACTCTCGAACAGATTTTTTTTCACTACGGCTCTTTTGAATTAAATATCATCTAAACCTTCTTTCACCACCTTCCCATGTTTTTTTCTGTTTCTTCTCAACTGGCTGGCTGAGTCTTGTTCTTTTCGTCTGTGCGACGAGTGTCTTCCTTCCTGTTCAGATAGTACTTTTGTCTTCCTTAAAGCATATTACTTCTTCCACGACTTATGAAATGGTTCTTCAGTAATTTAACACTGCATAAATGAATTATTTCTTTATTTCTTCTCCAGCAACAGAAATCTTGTTCTATCAAAGTTCCCAATTGATACTCTTCCTCAAGTACGATGAATATTGTAGATCCTCATAAAACGACGACGTCAAGAATTGTCTAGCCTTGATGTTTGATAGAATGAACTTTAGCCTTTTGATAATCTGTACAAAGGTGTCGGCTTGATAATAATAGTGAAAATGTGCAGCATATGACAGAAGTTATTAAAAGTGTGTTCTTCATTCCTTCTCTTGATTATAATTCATAGTATTTGACACGGGGGTGGGAAAAATAAGCTCAATAGAGCAAAAGGTTGAGTACAATAAATTGTAGAAGATTATAACATGAGATCGTTCATAGGACCTGACTCTTTTCTACACTTGGTATATATGAGGTTCTATTCTTCCTCCTTTATGATGAATGAATGAGAGCAGAGACGGTGGCAGTGGAGGTGTTGGAAGCATCAGTAGAAGGAAAAGTTAAGTGAGGAGAAAAGATAAGGTAAGAACTCGGAGGTGAAAGTCTTGAGGCTGAAAAGGGGAAGTTCAGCTACGTTAAGGGAACATGGCAAGAAGAATTTATATGCTTGAGTAGGTGAGCTCTATTTCGAGTCAAATGCAGCATGGATAGGTGAATTTCACGAAATTCCCTTCTGCCTGGAACTTAACTATCTCCGCCTTTTCCGCTTGCATGTTCTCTCCTTTTTCCACTTCTTTTTAATGTACAGTAGTGACTGTTGTGGCAGAGTGAAAGTAACAGGGAAGTCAGAGAGAGAGTCTTCATTCTGTTCGTCACACACACATCAGGACAGATGGAGTGAGAGAAAGGGGTGAAAGCAGTGGTACTTTCGTTAGAGATGACTTGGAGGTGGTGGTGGTGGTCAGGGGAGTCAAGGCTCCGTGTATTGTTCTCTCGTCGAAAGGTTTAGCATGCTCAGGTTCTTTAAAGCAAAGGGGAAAGAATAAAAGAGGAGGTAATAAAGGCAAAACGAGATGAATTCGGCCACTCAAACACAATTGAGCTGATGCTGGGAAAATGTTCATTCTTCTTTTCTCTAAATCGGACCCCTAATGTGTACGAGCTCCAATCCACTTGGTCATTGCTAATGTAAGTATTCAATTCGCAGATGTTCGTGCAAAGTGTCGCCGTCCATTCCGTATATGAATATCCTACTGTCCCTTCAACTTTCACTGGTGAAAGTTTGAGACACACCATTGTCATTGTGTGCATAGAGAGTCTGATTTTTATTCGCGTACAAAGACTGAGGTTATGCTGATATCTGTGAACGTGCACAGACACTCATATAGCTCCGTTGTGCTTATGAAAGTGGAAAGGACAAGTACATGTCTGGTAGTTTTAGAAGTCCATGTAGTAGTAAAAGGGGAGATAAGGAAAGCGAGTGGATCCGTCTGAAGTTGTATCTTGGATGAACCAAATGTATTAGATGATACAAGAGGAAAGGAATGATGATTTGGCTTTTAGTATATTCAGTTGAATCTCAGCCAAATGCTTTACATAGGATGTAATCCTTTGTGTAACTTGTGAGAGATAACTTAGGTTTATTTCATTGCATATAATGAAGGAATGGAGAAAGTTGTCTGAAAATAAGGCTGCTGGAGCGAGGAGTGATTGGTGTGGGCATGAAGAAAGCAAACAGGGTGAAAGTTAAACTTGCTCGTATCCTGATTCCTGGATAGTATTTTGCCCACACACATAATCATACTGGAAGAAGTGCTCGCTGTTGTGTGTGCATATCCTATACATCGTTGGTTACAACTTTGCTGAGTGACAGTAGTGGTGGAATAGAACACGAGGAGAGGATTAAACTCTCGTGTGGCAACGATGATGATGCTTGGGTGACGGTGATGGGTGGTATAGTTGGGTGAAATACCAAAGCTGATATATAACATTATCCTCAAAGTTTCACCAAGTGCGAATCTTAGGTTTCATCCGAGAGGCATTCGTACAAGGGCGAGTGAAAGCTTCTTCTTCCATCACTTGGAAAAACCTGGAGACCCGTTTTGAATAGCAATGGGCCTTCGTGTTGTAAAATCATTGGATTTTTATAGATATTCAGTTGTTCCAGATTGTCGCTATGCTCTTATGAGGAGAGGTACACTGCCATTTGAGCTTCTGATTTCAAGTATCCATTACATGACAAGGAGAAAGGAAGCAGGCAGGAGTTTTTACAATGAATGCATCTTCGGAGGAGCTCTCTCTTGAACGGGTGGGTCCTCCTTCTCTCTTTACTTTTCGAATCATGAGCTTCGCTGATTTTGTCCTCCTCTGTATTGATGATGAACTAAGGAGGTTCTTTATCTTTGATATCTCTCTGGAGAAGTAGGTGACTGGGGGAGAAGGCGTCTTGGAGTTGAAGTGATGAAGGGTAGGTGGTGTAAGTAAAGGAGAAAGTTCTCTGACTTCGACTGGTGGTGGTGGTCGTCGTTCTTGGTGTGCATGATTAGTTATTATATGGTGGGTAATGTGTTGCAGTGACCAGAAGGATGGGGGAGGGTTCTTTGTAAAGAATGGCTGTGGTTTTTGTTGCTACAGTATGATTTTGCATGTATGAGAGAGAGAAAGTTGAGCCTAATTCCTTAACCTGGGTCACGTTGTTGTCTGTAGTCTCTCTGTTGTAGCTGGTATGGCATGGACATGGCATGATGTTGAATCTGAAGAATGTTGATTTAATGGTGGATGTTGTAGTGAGAGCTTAAAGAAACGGCCTCATCATCATCATCATCATGAAGAACAAGTCTGGTTTGTAGGTGGGTAATGGTGGGTCTGTAGGGATGTTGATGATCTGTTTACTTTCTCAAGACAGCAACGGCTGTAACGGGCACACAAAAAGCTTTGGTTATTGATGTCGTAGAGTTTAGAGTGAGACTCGTTTTCGTTAGATTTGATTCTGATTTTATAATTGATTTGAGATGATGTTTTTGGTTTCTGGGTTGGGTTAAATAAATGTGCTTTTTAGTGATTAGCTTGAAGAGTGTAAATCAAGGGACGAAGACCTGAGGAGCGGAGGCGAGTACGGCCACGGTCGCGATGATGGTGAATAGAGTGAAAACAATAAGACAAAGTCTATCCACCACCATTGCTGCAAATTTCCATTCGTTCGTGATCTCCGCCGCCTCATCATCCTTCCGGATCTTGTCCGTGATCGTTCGAAGTTCCTTGAGGATGAGCGAAAGTTCCCGATGCGCACCAAGACACGGGTGATGACTCACTGTGGCTGCTATCGGGTCTTCGTGAGAGCCCCCGATTCGCCAGCCAGGTGTCGTATGGGGCGTACGCAGAGTAGCCGGTCTGAAGTCATCGTCCATATCTACAACAACAACCGTTTCAAACATCATCACAACATCACAAGCAAACCTCAATTAGCATTCCTCCCTTCCATCCATGAAATTATTACTCAATCTCCACTCACTCACTCCTAAGAGAGCGAACGTGCCACCACTGACCATTCATGGAGAAAGCACACTCATGTCGAAATATTGGATATCACAACCACTGAGATTTATGATGCCCAGAAATGGAGAAAAATGTGACTGGAGCGAGCGAGTTTCGCCTGTTACTGTGCTTTCTTTGTCTCTCGGCTCAATAATTTTGCACGAAAGAAAGGGAGAGAGTCTAGGGACTTCCTCTTACTGTCAGAGATCCTATTGTTATATGCATGATCATGAACACGTACTAAAGGTATAAAGCTCAAGTAGGATTTGCTCTTATCATCGCCTTCCTCTCATACACACCTACGTTGATAATATTATGAACCATTCGCAACTTACCGAGGACATTGGCTAGCAGACTTTTGGAAGATCTTTCTTTCATTTCGAGCTCACGAATCTGATCCCGCATTTTGGCAGTGGCAGCCATTGTCTTTAAAGTGATTTTATCACCCGGACGACTCATCCTCAGAAACCATGGAAGCCATTGCAAAAACACAACACGAATCTGAAAACATCCATCTCTTAGTTACACATTACACATTCCATTATGCAAAAATCAGGCAGAATATTCTATAGTTTTTAATAAATTATTAACAATAAAACTAAATAAAAAGGCTACAATTGATAAACTTACCCAATTGGACATTTCGTGAGTGTCAGCCGACCGATGATGATAATTCAAGATTAGGATTGTTGAAACCACCGAAGAGGCTACCATGAACATGATACAATTGAAGTATGTACCTATATGTCCGAGCAAGAAACAATAAATCACATTTTATCATCCGCTCACAAATCTTTCGCTAATAAATAACTCGATTTGACAGCAATAATATGTTTGCACGAATTTCGTACATTGTAGTACAAAACACGCATAGACTAATAACATGATATCAATACAACAAGTTTGTACTCTACGTTAAAAGCGATCAACCACAACGGGTAGGGCTACATTTACTATTATTTACACACATGCCAACATACAACAACACGCAACACCACCTAATCATTAGCAGTTTGTCTTTACATGAACAACCATTCATTCATGCACAGAGACAGCATTCGTTTAAAGCAGGCACGAGTAAGTGAAAGTAACAAACTCGATAGATTCAAAAACTGATGACGAAATACATTTTCAAGGTTTCTGTTTTTAAATGGATAATTTACTCTTACCACCAATCGTAATTGAGTGTTGAATTGGAAAACTCATTCAGATTCAATCAGAAACGGGTAATATTTAATGCAAGAAGATTTTTCAACTTTTCAACTTTTTTTTTCAGCACAAGGAAAGCATGCATGCGGTGTATTTCCGGATACAATATATTTATGTATTACAAAGTAAGCATCTACTGTTAACAGTCAGGCACGAAGTATTTATTCTGCTTTTGCTTATAACGCGTTAAATTTACCAACAAGCCATCAACCTGCAGGAAAGCTACACGAAGAGACGACATGCACTGATGCAGCGAAGTCTGATAAGTTAAAATTCATCCAAAAACTGGGTAGAAAATGGGACTAAAAATGTAGAAAACTACGTTAGAAATTTCGTAGTGTTACTTCGATCCAGTAAAAATGAGACTAATGAGTTAAAATCTACTTTAAAAATCATGCCAAAAATCGTGGATTACCATACAGGGCGAAGGCAATAGTGAAGAAGAGAGTTGAAGTTACATTTGTATAAAAATACTGGTTAATAAGAGACTTCAGAAGAAAAACACATTTGAATCATGTACCGACCAAAATAGATGACAGGAATCATATGGACCTCAAGTGCTATTTCACTCCTCCATATGCAATGCAACGTAAAAATGTCTGAGGTAAAATGCCCATAAAATACTGCACTTAAGAAAATGCACAAGTGGGGCTCAGAGATAAAAATATATTTTATCCTCGGTGAGTTGGGTGAGCTAACGAGCCGAAGAATCATTGTAGATTGTACATTTCTCACACACGAAGGACCGAACCAATCGGCATAAGTAGGTTAAATGCATTAGATCGCTCCAAGTAGGCAAAGATTGAGGTTAAATTGATAATAAAATTGTCTCAAAATGAAAACAGTAAAAGCAGTCCCATTATCTGATTTAATGCTGTTACGTGTATATTCCACTTATCGATGAACAGACTTACTGATCTGCTGACACCGTCAAAATTATTTAATGTATCATAACTTTGACTCAAAATTAGTGCGGAATTGAAAGGAATTGTGGAATAAGGTTCTGTTGAGGACAAAATGGACTTGAGTGTTGCTTTCAAATAGGATGTTACTTGTGGGGTTAGAAATATAAAATTTAAAAATATGGTTTACTTGAAACGAATAATTACTACACGATGGATTAGTTTGAAGTGCTAAATTGCAAAGTACTGATGTTTTACAACAATTTGAAAGTTACAGGGATACATCAGCGTACTTGCAGTGCAATACGTGTAAGTAATAGTTTAGTGAAATAAATGAGTACCTAATACGGGCATTGCGTCCGAAACTTGTGGTAGGGTTTCGGCTACAAGATTGTGAAATACGGTCAAAGAAAGCAATATTGTCACTCCTTAGTAATCGATCAGAGAACAAATCAGTCATTATTAGTAATCAATTAATAACCATTAGTATATTTAATATTAAACAAAATGAAGTTACTCAGAACAGAGGTAAAAGGAAACATTGGAAAGAGGATGGAAACATCCGATGGGAATGATATATAAAGGGAACACTGCACACTGATACACATTAATGATAATGACCTGGCCTGATAAATAATTCCTTCGCGGTAATTACTCTATCCAATGATATTTAAATTGCTTACAGTTTACTAACATTGTTTGTAGTCCAAATTAACAATTTAGCCTGGGCGTCTTGAGTTCCGCAGGTTACGGTATAACTCTTACCTATTTGAATAAAATCTCATGTCTAGGGCATCCACACGAAGCTTTTGCTTTGCAACACTTTTAAGCTTTAAAATGCATCTGATTTAAACGATCTATGCAATTATAAAACGGTCAACTTGAATTTGATTCTTGGACAATAATTTTACACAAACACCTAATTTGCACACTCCCAGTCATTGACGTATATACAAATAAGCTGAAAAGCTGCTTGATTTAAGAAATGTATGAAAACTGATGACGATTTCCCTGAATCGAGGAAGGTGAACAAAAGCAGGAGTTCGTGCACAAGTACTTTCCCATGTAATACTATAGCTTGCGCTATCTCGCAAAATCGCTCTCCCCTTTGATTTTTACGGTGCAAAATTTGGAGGCATGAAATAGCACGATGTGATAAAAACACAAGCGTCAATAAAATCACAGAATGGTCTGTAACTTGAGTTTCAGAATTACTATACACCTCAAATGAGTTTAAATAATCCTTACGATTCAATGACTTACACCATCCCATAGTTCGTAGGGTGATCTCGTAAGGATTGTGAAAGCATAAAGTCTAAATATCACTGGATACAATAAGATGTACTCATCATTTAACACACCCGTATTTCTACAACCGGACACCCTTTCTCCAAGTTCTGAAAAGTTTTGTTAGTCAAACGAAAGGGAATATACAGGGGCACGTAGCAATTTAATTGGTCAACTCAAATAGCGAAGTAATTACTAGGAATTTAAAAATTATGTAGTTCATTTCAAGAAGGGGGTGGACATATGAATGCCGAGCATGAATCTGAGTTCAAAACAAGTAGGTTTGGAGCTCCGGTTGCAGACTGAGTGTTCAGTATCATTTTACCTTACTCGTGATGTACAGTACCACTGTTCAAAATTCAAATATTCTCTTTACTAGAGGAGGAGGATAGGTTTGTCGATGAAAATCTCAAAAGGAAACCAAGTACGCTTTCAAAAAGGTACTTAGCTCTTGCAGTTTGCTTCTACAGGAACAAAATGACATTCACGCTGGTCAAAAGATCAAAAATTGTATCAATGATGAATGATTGACTATATTCTAGGGGCAGTTTTGGACAAGACAAATAACCTAAAGTCAGTCTACTAGTCTGCAGTGGAGTATCTAAATGTTTCGAACTTGAAGTTCGAACGGGATCAATATAGACACTCTATATGAGCCCACAGACATACCACCATCACATTTTCATATCATCGCCATCAAACATGGATCGTCAAAGACCAGTCAAAAGCCAAGTAGCATTTGTAACAATTATAGTACATTACAGAATCCAAAGCATCAGAGTAGCATTTATAGACGATTTGTCGAGCTTGCTTTTGGGACTATTCGGTAAGACATCGAACATCACTACAATAAGAACAGTACAAAAATACCAGATGGATTTACCTAGCAAAGGCACTGCATCTGAGGTTGCTGGCATTGTTTCCGCGACCATGTTTAAGAACACTGTTAAACTAAGTAATATTGTCACACCTGCGAAAAGTTTAAGCACACATTAGCTCATTCATCAACAAATTTTAAATAACTTTAACTACTTCAAAATTAGAGACTCGCTCAAAATTTGAGTCTTTAAATCCCAGAAAACTTAGCAAGCGGAGGGGTCAAAGTTATCATTACCACGTAAAATGTGGCACAATAAAATGGACTAAACACCGTTACCAAACAAGTCATAAAAGTCAAAATGTCCCACAGTGTCTAGGAAGAAGTAGCAAAGGTGAAAGGTCGCCGTGTGAGCCACAATTCAGTAGCAACACTCGCATGTAGTGTGACACATTTAATTTAAAAAATACAACATCAAATACATTTGTACAACAGAAGCAGTCAAGGTGTCGAAAGTTTAAGCAAGATAATTATTGTAGATTTACATCAATTGTTAAGACATAAAGCAGATGAAGACTGTTAGCTTGAAGTTAAATACCGACCTTCACAGTATCAACTATCAACATAACTCTTACCTTAAGTCCTATCATCTTCCATTTGTGCTTGCACTTTAATTAGTGTAGAAGAAACCAACTCTTCGTGTGAATTATTCGTATTTATTATATTGCGTTTTACGAAAATGTATAAGATAATGAAGTTTTTGTTCGCTTATTCAACGAAGTTGACCGTTTTATACCGTAGAAGACTATCACTGTATTTAAATAATGTCAGAAATTTCTTGTTAATCCCTGCAGTACTGATTAAATATAAACCCATAGTACAAATTCACTAAACACAATAAATTCACTTGTTCTAAAAGCCTTCTTAATGGTCTCGTAAAAATAAAAGAACCTAAATAACTTTTGTGAACCACCAGACCAGAAAATATGAAAGAAATATTGTTATCCTAATCGCGATGCATGTATCAAGCCACCAAATGCAGTAACGATAAATATAATTGAATATATATGTGATGCTAAACAGACGCCTACGTATCTCTCACAGGTTGTGTCTGTGTGATGTATTTCCACATTGATAATTTCCTGAGGGTCGACAACTGAACTTTCGTTAGAATACAAGGATAGGAATAGGAAACAATGTGAATGGAATTCCGGATAAATTCGTTATCAATCCAATTAAAATGATATTTTGAGTATACCTAGGGTAAGTTTTTCCCCACATTCATGAGGCAAGGTGAATCCCAACAAAGTCATGGACGAAACCATGATTCCAGGAACGATTAGATTCACTAGATAAAACAATGTTCGTCTTTGTATAACAATTGAGTATGTCACATCGACGTATGGCTCTGGGCAACATGCGTAATACTTGACGGTCCTCTTTCCTGGAACTCCTGCACAGTACATTAAAAAACGCCATAATATGTGAACATATTAGTTTATTACTCCTTAGATTACATCTGACTGAGCGGTGAGCTACCGAACGAAGGGCTGGAATATAAAATAATTTTATGGGAGAAAGCATAATGGAGAGCATCGGGTGAAAGCAGTAGCAAGGGAACAACGACTCAACTTTTCCATCCAACGTTACACACGACATCTACTGAATTTCCATGAAAAGATCAACTACAACATTCTCCATGTGCTTCTGCATTTGTCTGGCCTACTTTACCAAGGTTCACTTCCGGAGTAAAAATAATCCATTTTGTCAGCTCACAATGAAGACTTCTCGCTCTTCTCCGGTACAATCGACAAAATAGAATTCCAGTAACGGCTGAAATGCAATGCAAGTAGATCTGCTGGAAAGGTGAAAGAAGCATTTTATACAGCAAGGCGGAAGGATGAGTACAAGCGGAAGTCAAAATGAATATGAGAGTCAAAATTAAGTTTGTCATCAATATGTCTTGTGAAGTAAAGTTACTTTATATAAGTAGCGGTGTTTGGAGATTATAGTTCTTTTTTGCAAAAAATATAGTTGAAAAGTATTTGGGATGAAAAATTTGAGATATACGGGCTGTGGAAAAAAACCGGACACGTAAATTACCTAAAGATAATTTTTCTCCTGAATCGGGAGGCAATGTAAACCCAAGCACGGCCATAGAGGCGATTAAGACGCAAGGAACGATTAAATTGAAGAAATAGTATAATGTACGCCTTTGTATGTGAATAACAAATGTTATATCCACATAAGGTTCTGGACAGCACGCATAAAAGTTAACATTTCTTTTTCCCGGAACACCTAAAATTGAAAAAATCAAAAATGCTGTTGCTGCAAAATTTCACAAAATTCAGGTCTCCACATTATCATTTATTTATATATCTTATTATGAATTTTGAGATATCGAATGTGTTTGCTCTTATACGGTACGAAGGACCACGAGTAGAAATAACAATGAACTGTGAAAGTTTCAAGGATATGTAAAGGGGACAGCAGGGTATACATTTACTACTAACATTACATTAATAACTGCTCATCTCCTAAAAGTGAGTCTTACACGTAGCAATATCGAAATAAATGCATAAGGCACAGAGACAGGACGGCCAGATGAAGTGAGGAACAAAGATGGATGAGCAGGAGAAAAACAAACTCAAATTCTACCTCATTAAAGGGAAAGCTTCAAATTCAATGCAAGTTTTGTGACAACGCAGAGCAATATTGAAAGTAACACAGGTTGATATAAACTTCCCCATAAAGTTTTTAGTGAAAGCATCAAAGTGGAATAGAGTAAAGTTACGAGTTTTCATCAACAGAGAAAATATAGACAGAAGTTAAATTGTTTTCAAATGTTCACATACACACACTTGGCTTCAAACCTAATCGTGTGAATTGTGCATGTTTTATGGGAAATTAACGCGCGTGTGAATGAAATATAATAATTAGTGAAATGAAACAGAGTGGAAAGGGATAAAGATAATTGGTTGAAGGTGGGAGACTGGGGATGCTAGTGCGAACGGTAAGAGGTTTAAGTGGGCCATAGTGATGGAATAAGTGGATGGGATCAGGTTTCAGTTTTGGCAGAAAAAGGAAGGAAAGTGTGGGCAGAAATTCCTCGACGGCCACCCCTCATCCCTTTTCTAAAATGAACTGGCTCTTCCTACCAAAAGGAAAATCGATCAGACTGACTCAAGAAATTCTCAGCATCGTCATCTCTTCCACCCACCCTCCTCTTTCACTAAAGTCGGTCACAAGAACTCGGCCCTCTATATGGACTTTCACCACTACTAGTTTCCCTATGTGGCTGGCCAAATAATTCTCTGATAATTTCATCGTATCTGATTCAACAGAAACACAACGGGTTCTAGACGAACGGGTGAAAGTCATCGTATTATTCAATATAATTCTGATTCTCAGGTTTTACTTAAGGTGGGTGGAATTTCTGCATCTCGTGTTTGCACTAACCATTAAATTATTTTCGATTCCACATGAGGGGTTAATGGGAGAAAGTTCGTTGATTAAAACACTTCGAGATGATTTATACTCTAACTCGTGTACAGGTACAGGTAATTGTAGGAGACATTCAGTATATAATAAGTTCCTCTCATACCTTTTAACTCCCATTCTCCATTCTTAATAAAGCTGCTAATGTCTCCACCATCTTCGTTTTGAAGTTGTAAATCCAACTGGAATGAATAAATGTAACATTAGAATAAAATTTAAAAGTATATGAACTTCGTTCCCATTCAATTTCGTTTGCTGATCATATACATCTGTTGCATCCTAGTGTGAACGCATACCTGAAACCCATCGTAAGTCCAACTGCCGAATTTCATTTCACATTTTTGCTCGTCAAATGGAAACCAAGTGATGTCTATTTTACAGGTGCTCTTGAAAATTCCTGGAGGGATATAAGAGCAACTTCCATTGCTTTTCACAACGACATTTGTAGCATAGGTTCCATCAAACCCTTCATCGGCACTGGAATTAAAGATAAGTTAGTTAAACGGGTCACTTGGACTTGATTTTGTGAGCAATTAATAAAATCTTGGAGAAATTTATATGTCACTTCTCCTAAATCTTTCACTAGAATTCTTAAATCTCCTAAAGGGAGAGAAGGGACACGTCTTACATTCGTTTGGCCATAGTCAAAGATGAATGTTTTCACTAACCTATTGTACATTAAAACATCAGGCTTCCATATTCGATGTGGTGGGATGCGGAGATCTGTAATGTTCCCGAATTCGGATTCGTTCCATTGAAGATTCACATCATTCCATTCCTTTGAATTGAACATAGCCCAACCAAAACGGTCATGATTAGAAATATGCTTGGGAGTAGGAAGTACAATATTTGGTATGAAATCAGTGGTGAAATCTAGGATGGAAGTGAGGAAGCTACTCTTAACCACAGTCGCATTACATCCCAGCACTTTAACCCGACTTTCTCCAGAATTAGATGAATTTACTCGGGCTTTCTCCAGATGGACTCAAAAGACACACATCGCTTCCTTTGCCTCCAACCTTCCGCGAGGCAAAGGGAGACCGACTCAACGATTTTCCTTCCATCTCGACTCTTTGCCCACTTTTAAGAAATAGGAAACCAGTATTAGGTGAACCCGAGGGAAAGCAGGGCTCGTGCAATGCGTCTGTGCCGAGTAGATCATGGATGTGAAAGGGTGGATGGAGTTACATCAAGTCAATGTACAAAGGAAGTTTAAACACGAGGGTAAAGTATAAAGCAAGGCAAGTATATACATTCCTCTGCCTAAATTAGGATAGTTAACCAAAAAAGCTGTTCCAAAAGCGTCAAGAGATGCAATTTCTTCATTCATGTATCACACAAGTACAACACAAAAAAGCTGTATGTGTAGTTATTCCTCGATTCTGCGAATGTGTGAAGCACATTTTCGTATAGCAATAAAGATTCGGTGCTTATGGAGTTCCATTGTACGAACAACCTCCAAGAGATTAATCCGGTGGATGATGAATGAGTACGTGGGGGTGGTGGATACGGATGTCTTAGGATACAAGAGTCTTAGATACAATGACATCACCGAACGCCGAATTTTCCTCGGCGCAAGTGTTTCAATAGATCTTTGTAAGGAAGTTCAAACTATGTAAAGGGTGGATACACAAGTTAAGTTACAGTAGGATTAAGTTGATTCCTGAGGATTACATGGAATTTTATTGGTGAGTAAATTCAATGACTACAATCGTATAATTTATTACCCTCACCATCTTAGATAGCACTTTTACTTTCTGAAGTACAATGGAACAGTACATCACAGCAAAGTGCCCACATTGGGAGTTTCTATACTGCCACCACCGGTAATCTAAAGAAGCATTCTTACGAAGCATGTACATACAGAAGTATGTTTTCATATACAACGTTAATTAATTAACATACTCATCTTTTACTATACGCATCAGTCATCACTGGAACTTCTTGTCCACTCTGATGTGCATAAACATGTCACGTGCATGTCTCTGTGCTAATTAAAGTTTAGGGTGAATCGTATACGACACAACTCGTAGCTACAATAATTACGACCAGGTATTTTTTGGGAGGAACAACCTCATTTACAGTTTCAGTAGTTTGACTAATGATAAAACTGTAAATATGACTCTAAATCTGCCACTACAGCACAATGGTAAATGAATTGCATATTTGTGGGCATACAAGTATGGTGGTGGTTGAAGCTTCGGGGAGACATTTCCCTACGTTGATCAAAACAGTAGAAGCTGAAAAGGAAACTATGTCCACTTTTACTCACAATGATGCACACACTCACTTTGATTAGAAGCATTTTCATGCTATGCAATGCGACACTCCAAGGTATACCAGCAAGCCCAAGCAGCCACAACCAATATTGACACAGAAATCAAGGCTTTAAGTGAGTTTCGTTTAGGTGAAACAGGTTAATTGGCAGAATATTAATGCTGATGAGCAGAATCTACCACAGTAGTACCTTGCACGGTAAAAAGTCATCTCTGGTTTCAATCTTTTACATATTCACCTGTTGAGATCGATGTGTCAACCGTTTTGGGCTTTCAGTACTTGTAGAGGCCAAAAGTACTCTGAATTTTCATTTAACATGCAGAATATTTGACATTGTTTGTTTTAAACCTCGGTGATTTCAAAGCAGTTTCTTTTAGTTACTTTACCTTAATTTCATAACATTTAAACAGGATTATTTGAATTAAAACTTGAGTAAAAATTCATAAAGAAGTAAATTAAACAGATGTTTCAATTATCATGCATTTTGTGAGAACAAGATTGTGATGTACTGGAGTCAGAAACATGTTGATTTCGCTATTACAAAGGTACATTTTAGTCTGTGTGTGGAAGCTGGTTTTCTGACTTTCATCAGATTCTCCTAATGCGCGGCTAAAGGCTTCTTGTGCACGAACTACCAGCCAGCACACTTATTAGTGTTGTAATAGGGTGAAGAGATTGTCTTAACAGTGGCGACGGATCATTACGCTTGTCAAATGTCAAACTAATTTGGATGGTTTACCCGGACAATTCCTGAGTGTGAACGAGTGATCTTGAGCATTATACAAACTCTGCCCCTAGGAAAGGTGCTTAAAGGAGGTGAGGGTAATAGTTGGAATGAGATTTGTCAAAAATATTCGGAAGCGCATGAGAGAAGTGTCAAAAGTTATGGATGATCTATATTCCTTTTACGATGAACGTGAGATTAGTAGCTCAAAGTGTTTCATAAAAATATTAGTAAGTAGTAGTACCTTGAAGCTACTCTACGGCAAAATCGTAAAAAATATACGTAACTGCAACAAAAATTCAAAAATTGATCTTGGAATGATGAAACAACTTTGAAGGCTGTAAAAGTAGGATAAGAAGTTTATTTGGTGATTATGGAGTCAGGAAAGGAGCAATGAGGAATTCATAAAACAAATGTATACTTCTTTCTTTTTGATTGATTAGTGTCTTTGAAATTTCAGAAACGACAAAGACGCTATATTTAAAAACGGTTAATATAGTAGTAGTGATATTTTGTGTTGCAGAGAAGTGGAAGGGTAGAAAACTCACCAATCTCAACCATATCATGTTGACAAGGAGCTGATTCTTCTCGTCCTTTTTGACATTGCATTTGAAACATGCAAAAATTTGAAACATTTGTAAAAGTTTGAATTTTCATGGATAAATACATTGACATACAATAATCACAGACAGGTATAGTTGTTCTAGTACATGATATTCGGTTTACACGCATTCATTGCAGAATACTTAAGTGACTTGATGCAACAGTAATCAATCAGCTTTGAGCCTTTTGTAGCAATCACTAGACAACAATCATGGTTTATCGCATAAGATACAACATTGCGGTGTGTACCACTAGTATAAAAATATTTGACGAGGAGGCAAAATTTCATTCACGATAGTCGGGGTTTAAAATGGGAACATTTCAACTTCCAAAAATAGCTAACAAAGGGGAACATTTACATTCATCACGAGCGATCAAATGGCAAAAGCCGAACAAGGAAGGTCCAATTCCTGGGCCATGTGACACGCATAAAATTAAATCTCTGGTCGCAGCGCATTCACTCAGAGTGTGCGGGACGAAGTTACTGAAAATCCCCTAAAATTCATTTGTTATGTTTCATATTCTACACACTCCCATGTCATATATATCACATGATATTACTTTTCAAAAACGTGATTGCCAATACCAAAAACCAAGCACACCAATAGCAGTAATGAATTAATCACACACTTGTCGCTTTGTTGTACCCGTGTATTGTTCACTACACTGGCCGGAACCACCTCAAAAATGTTTTTTATTCCGACAAAATATGGTCTGAAAAATCTGAAGCATTCCGCATATAGATGACTTACGATCTATCACGACAGTTATATGCACCAACAGCTTTCATTTCACAAAACTCAAGCGTACTCATCCAATTCGCAGTTGTAGCATCTAGGAAAAAGTTGCAGAGGGTAAAAATGTTCCCTATCAAAATGTACCCATGATCATGTGTGCGTAAATTGTGTTTAACCAGCATAATACAATCGCGTTACAGGCAACAACAATTAATTGTGTCAGGAACAAAAAGTAAACTAAAACTAGTTTATAACGTCTCAGGAAGACTTAGAAGTGAAAGTATCATGGATTTACGGTGGGAAACTGCAGTAGACAAAAACGTAGCAGCTCTAATATAATAATACTGTTCAGTTTGTGACAAGAGTAATTTACTTGGAATGTCTCATGTAGCAAATTACGTAATACAACGAGTTTAGAGTTTACTGAGCTGAATAAACTGTTATGCAGGAGAAAGGGAAGTGAAGAGGGAGAGGGAAGGACCACTTTTCTACTACGAGCTAATTCCAGTTCGGTCAAAGACATCTGTCATAATGGATGCTTCATTTAATAGCTGGTTCATAGGTTCACTAGGTGGAAGGATGGACTAGAGGGAGGAAGAAATTGAAAGCAAAGTTGATCAACAATTTCCTTATACAAAGGCAGATACGAAAACATTTACTAAAGGTAATCACATTTTGACGAGTATCGCATACAGCCATCAAACAGGGAATACTTGTCCATACGGAATGGAAATAATAGATGCAACGAATCGTTACTAAAAGTTCGCTAAATTTGTTACACATAATGAATAAGAGCACAATCAGGATTTGTGTAAGTAAACTATTGACACAGAACCATACTGCGATAATAGAATCTAAATAGAATAATTTACTAAAACCACTGAAAAGGAATCTTCCCAATTTTGGAAGTATCAAAATCATTTTTTGTTACTGAAAAAGAAACCAAATCTTGGCAAACTTTTGGCAAGGATGTGGTAGGGTACATAATTTAAAGGTTGTCAGCGCAAAACGATATCTATGACCATGTAACACCAATAAAGTAATGAAATGAGGAAACAGCTGACAAACTGATTTAAGGTGAATGAAGATAGGATTAAAGATTTCACCACCTTTCATCTGCAGAGTTAACAAACACTTACCAAATTTAGCCACGTATTGGTTATAAGAATTTGATTCTTTTCATCCTACAACATCAAATCATTACACATTATGTTAACTTTCTGTTTGAAGCATACGAAGGGAAGTCAGCTTGGATTTGCTTTCGCCGCCCAATGTGCATTATATTTAAAGAATGGATTGTAATTTATGTAAATAATAACTATTTGTTCAGCATATTTTAATTATTAGTTCGAATGGGTAAGTTTTGAAGCACTTTTAAATTCCAAACCAATGATTCCGTTTGCCGTAGTTGAACCAATGTTTAATGTTTAGTACTATACTAATAAAGTTCTTTATTATGTTTAAAGTCGAAGTAATTATATCATACATTCATATTAAACAATTCTCCGTTGCACCTTTGCCATTTACTTGTTCTTCTTTTCAAAAATATTGTTATAAGGCAGCTAAAGACTACCATAAAATATTTTAAAGTTGAAGTATATGGTGAATACCGCAGATGTGGTCAATGCCACACATAATACTCATTAAAACCTCTATAACAATCATTAAAAGTCACGCTGAACGAATCGATTTAAAAGTACTCAGTTCATCGTTGAATTAAAAAATTCTTATTACTAAAGTTTTGCTAAAAAAACTCAAGTTTGAAGCAGAGTGTATTTACGAAAAGGCATTTGGAAATTCAGATAAAACTCTTCAGAAAAGTTAGTCAGTTCAAGCGTTTGAGTTTTTCACGAAAGTAATCATAGTGATGGCTTAAAAGCGATGAAAAAGTAAAGAAAACATCTGCTCCAGTTTCTTGCAATCCCGTCATTTTACTTCCATATATTTGCATGAGAAAAGACTTTTGCGATAGACGTGAACTGAGCACACACGCTTTCTCCTGAGAAATGCGGTTGTAGTTAGTTACAGGAAGAGCTCGCTGCTTCCCTCTCCCACACCATGAAACTAGGAGTTATTTTATCTGATAAAACCGCTTTGCACAACACAGGCGAATAATAATAATTAGTTTTCTGCCTGTAAAATTTCCTATTTAACATTCTTCTACGCACAGATACAGTAGTACAAAGCAACTTTACTCCAATACTCGTACCATGTTGTAACTTAATGCTCTGTGAGAAATCACAATTTTCTAAATCCTCCTGAAATGGAGCGAGTAAAATCGGGCTGTAACCAATTCTTTGCACACACACACTTTTAGAAAAACGAACATTGTACACTCAAATCTGGTGATCGAATACCAATACTAAGTCTTCCATTTTTAAACCCGTATTATCGTAGGGCAACATGGCAGATGGAACGCAAACTTCAGTTGGTTAAACAAGTCAGAATGTCCCCACGAAGTGAAATAAGTAAGAGTCTATCACACTCCAGAGTGAAAGTGATTTTTCTGTCTTTACACTAGGCACAGAGTGAACTATAAGAAGGAACAAAAGTGGGAGCCAGGCGAAGAAAATACCCAGAGATTCTGTTGTAAGTACATAAAATGGAAATAAACAGAGCTAGGAATAAACATGGTGGAGAAAAAGGGACTGCTATACTGTCTAAAGTATTAGTGACTTAGTGACAGTGGTAGAGTTTATTTCCTACCATAGATTTTTCATGTCTTTAGTCTTCAGGTACTTTGCCCGTAGTTCATGAGTCTAGTTTAAAATACAAGACTTCTGTCTTCCTGCGGCTGCTTTGATGTATTGAGATATTTGAAATTATATAGAACCTGTGTTTGGAAGTATCAATGAGTGTTGATTAAGCGAACACACTTCAAATATGCTTTTTGACACAAGATAATTGAATTTTCTCAACGGTGAGGTGACAGCAAACTAGGTATTTTTGAGCTATTAATACCCAGAAACCGGCTTATAAAGCTGCTACCAATTCGTTTCTGCTTAAAAGTTGCTCATGAAACAAATCATTTCCTGTCTTTCCTCATGGGCACAGAAGGTAAATTGCGACTTCAGAGAACGGCTGTTTGGCATTGTATCAAAAAGATTTGACCCTTACGGGAAACAGCATACGTATTCAAGATGAGTTTGAGATAAAAGGTTCTTTTCCTTACACCTTGTGAATTTTTAATTTTCTCGAGACTATCTAATCGGGTTAACTGGGCAATTCTTACATATAATTCATTTCTCAGAAACAAGCTAGCTTAAGTTTTAGTTGACTTTGTATCTGAAAGCCAGAACTGAAGCACGTAAATGAAACAGAGCACGATCAAGCTGCTCCTCATCTGATCTTTCGAAATGGGCGATACTTGAGGCTATTTACATTGCTTTTAGATTAAAAGCTTTTCATTCCGTTCAAGGAATACTACTTCTGTTAAGCCCAATGAATTATTCTTAGACTACACTTTGTAAATTCTGAATGAGGACTATCATCTCACATCTTATGTAAGACTCAAATCAAATAGAAAGAACAGAACGGGGAGTGAAAGTTGAAGTGGAACGTGTGATGTGGAGTTTCGAGTCTCCTCACACACACACTCCTTTGTTCTTGACATGAAAGGCTTTAGAACTCATTACAAGTCTTCTTTCTTGCAAACAACCTCTTAACCTGGTATTCTACTGATGGCCAAATATGGGTAGACTTAGCTATACCACATGCAAACATAAATATACCAAATTACTGAAATTACACCATGATGCAACTTGTATCAAAGTGACAGTTTAACAAGAGAGAATAGAGAGAACATCTCTGCTCAGCACTAGCCATTGTTATATTAACACAAAAAGAAACATCAAAGATCTCATTTTCACTCCTCTGTACAATACAACTTATTTAATAGCAATTTCTCTTCATTATCATGTACTGAAAATTCGATATGACCAAACAGTAAAGTTACATTACACAACTTCATCATTCCTTTTACGGGGCTGCGCCGAGCCCGAAAATTAAGAAAATGAAGAATTTGTTAGTGTTTCAAACAAGCGTAGGCTGATGTCATTTGAGGAAAACGTGGAAATCAAATAACTCCTTATCGTTAGAGCAAGCATATCGATCGGAAATGAGACAAGGATAGCAAAATAAGTAAAGGAGAGCAGAGGGTGATTTTCCCTGGTTCCGTCATTTGCTTACTGATCCTCCATGCTCTCTTAACCAGAGACATGAGGAAAGGAAAAGCAGTGAAATACGACGAACGAAACACTCTCAGTAAGAATTAAGAATGATTCGATCACATTCTCACGAGCCAAGCAGTAGTGTGGTGGTTAAAAGCATTGGAGTTTCCTTGAGCCCTATCAGGAGATTCAGTTATGTAGGTTTTCAGTGATGGTACTGATGGTGGTCGGATTGGAATTTGAGACGGAAACAAGGCTATTGGCCGACTACCATTTTGTTCTTAAGAGACGGCGACGAAGACTTGCCACTTCTCTTGCTTTCTTTGCAACAGTAATATCTTGATAGGAATCTCAAATGTTGATCTTAAACGGGGTCCTATTCAACATTTAACTCTATCAAGTCCAATACGACTATATAACTTGGACAAGTTGGCTCTGGTTCAAAAGCAAACTTTGGTCAAATTCTTTCCGTCCGTCAACTACCAACTCGTGCATCCTTTCCTTTTCTCTAGAGCTTCAGAAGGATTTCGCCGTCCTGGAAAATTGACTGTTAAGATTTACTCTGTCTATCCACACTGGAAGTGGAATTGCCCAATGAGTTTCCTCAATAGAAACTATTCCATATTTATTAGCCTCTTTTAGTACTTCGCTCAAACCCACAGCGAGTTATTGCATTGATTGAACTCCAAGTTCATTTGAAGTCATCATTGCTTGCATCACTCGAGAGCCCTTTCTATTTCCACAATAATTTGGAGTCGGGAAGTTAAAAGACTTAATTTGAAACAGAGATTATGTAGAAATTATTGTAAATTGAACCCTATTTGACTCACCCCAAACGTTCCAGACATTTATCGTTTATCTTGAAGAATCTTTCTGTCTGAATACCTAAGTTTAATGCATATTGTATTTCATCGAGCCAGGGATATGTCTTAATTTGGATTGCTTATTTTAGAATCAACCCCTGATTCATGTATTAGAAAATAGTTTCAAAAGGGATTTTTATTAAAAACAATACTACAATCTGACAAAATGACAAGAAGACGCACCACCCCAGAAAAGTTGCTTGGTACGAGTTTTCAATGCTCATGAGAAGAGAACATTAATAGTAAGTAATGTGTCTGAAATGTATTAAATAATATATATATGTATGTAAATAAATAGTTATAATCACAATATTTGGACAGATTAGCCAGTGCCACACAGGGAAATCAGGGTATTATTTTCTAGATATCTCAGGTCAAAAAGGACCTTCGTTCTCGTGTTCCGTAAGGTTCGTCAATAAAAGATCACTCAATGCTATTATACGGTATAAACTACTAGCCGTAGTGACTCCCACCACAAAAGTTTCCCAATTAAACTACTACGGTTGTAAGTTTTAAGTATTAATAGTGAATTGAACATAATACTATGCCTGGGATGCACAGACATGTGCTTATCTGGTTCAACAAAAACATAATACGAAAAGCAATTGTTTTTTGTAAATGGCACTCCTGGTACATCGTTATAAAATGACGGACAGGTTCATCGGATAATATTATCCTTTTTGTAGTCTTTATAAAAAGATTCGCAGCTGATATTGCGTTTCATTCTTGTTCTTGATTTAGGAATAGACCACAAACGCTCAAGATCCAAACCACTGGGGAAAGGGAACATTACTCTTTCCTAGATTTAATCGGCTTTATGTGCCATAACGATAAATCATGAAAAAAGGCAGAATTTTTATTAAAGTTATCTTAGCAGGATATAATGATCTTTCTTTTCTTCTTCATGCCAATAACGTTAAAAGAAAATCTTTATTCTTAACAACATAAACCGATTAGGCGTTGATTACTCAAGCTAAGATACACAATGCAACGCAAATACAAAGTAATCCAGTAGTGTAATAAATGCTCGTCTACCATCATACTTCGTGACTTGGAATAAAGAGTAATGGAACGCTGAGTGAGTATAAAATAAACTAATATAACAATATTTTATTTTTACTCCTTGTGACATTTCGAAAAAAATTGTCATGTGTGTATTTTAAAATACTCAAGCTAAGTATTAAATCAAAATGGAGCTTAACACCAATTAGTAATAATGAAGTACTGATGAAGACAGGAGCTTATTCATAAAGTTTCAGCTCTAGTATTGAGTAAAATGCATACGAATAATTAAGATAGGCAGGTGGTGAAAATTAATGGAATTCTGTGAACTGTATAAACCCCATGAAGTACAAAGTTGTACACAGTGAGCATTCAGTAAGCTTGATAGGTTGTTGTGTAAAATCAAGTGACCATGTAGATTTCAACGAGACTTTTTAGAAATGTATTCATTTCATATATATATGGGGCTAACCACGCATTAAAAGTGTCACAAGGGAGAGAAGCGTGTACGTGAAAGTGTAGGAAGTGGATAGATACTTTCCATTCCACAGAAGTTTTAGGTCCATGGGGGTACGAGGAGAATCACATCTGAAATGGGGTGGTACTGCTAGGTTCTGTACACATACACTGGAAGAATAGGGCTGGGATTTTTGCTGAGAACCGAACACACATGTACAACACTACTAACTAGAGCTAACTTTCTCCTCTTGAGAAGGATTCATTGGAACAGACGCAATGCGACATGGAGGAGTCTTTATATCCGCAAATCTTGCTTCCTATTGCATGAAGTCCGTTGCCTCTCTTTCCTTCCACAACCATTATCAATGAAAATGTACCCGAGTGTCAGTAACTCTGCAATACACTCACTTCAGCTTTCTCCGTTTCCTGAATTTCGTATTTAAAATGTATGAAGTCGCATGTATACAGTTTTGTCCTCACTTGTGTAGACACATTCACATGTTTAATTCTGATTAAATGGCTTTATAAACTCATGTGGGCTCTTTGAGGAAGGAATCAGGGCTTACATTGGAGTCTGGTTAGTTATTGTGCCGTCATTTGGATTCTAAACGCACTTATACTCTCTCAACTCGTGTTTGACAACTCTAGTTTATATGAGTCAATCACAGGCATGGTTTTTGCCTTTTATCATGTGTGCTACATAATTTTAACTTTTTTCTTACTGAAATATGATGCGATACAACATTTGTTTGTACCTGTACATTGTAACTAGTCTGGAAGCATTTTTAGAGAGTGAACTCCATGGTCGAAATGTAACGTGAAAGGGAAGGTGCGAGAGTAGTGGCAAAAACATAATGAAGAAAAGTTACAGGTAATATAAGAGACAAGTGGACAGCTGAGTATGATATGTGACTGAGATTTCCAGCTGCCACAACAAAGAGTTATAGTTTCAGAAAACACATTTTTTACAAGATGAGGGCATTTCCTTGCTAGTGGTTTAGTCGAGGGCAACCTATTTAGCTGTCGTTTGCCATGACAGGGTGGTTCTATTTTCTCTGCTTTCACTGTCCCCTATCATAACTGTTTCTGCAAGTATCCATTAATTCTTGCTCTGAGCTGCATGGCTGGAGATATAAATTTTGGAGGCTTTATCTTACTGTCTTTCAGGGGGCTGTTAAGCACTTATCGCCTACTGCCTGTATCTTTTGTGTTAGAACTGAATAAACTTGAATTAAGGTACATAAACTGTAGAGTCTAATGAGTAAAACAAATGTTATAATTCTCATCGTAGGGTTTGAAGTTGAGAAAAGAATTTTTCATTGATTTTGCTAAAACTCTCAAATGGTACCTGTGTAATTTAAAAAAAACTATAAATGAGTTTGTATATATTTACCTGCATCAGTCTAAACTGTAAGCTTTAATTAAGCATTGATTATATTGTCGGTTAATTCTGCCACTACTATAACGATGATTTTAATAAACTTATTGGGTTGATTTTCGCTGGTTCTGACTTAGATCATAGAGATGCGTAAACAGACAAACGAATTATGTTAAAAGTATGATCTAGTTTGCCAAATGGCATTATTACCAGTCTAATTCTCTCTAACCTGTAGTACGTCTCTCATCGTTTTGAATGGTGGAAAATTGAACTCACAATTCTGGTCTGGTCTGAAGACCTCTCCAACAAAAATACTGCTTCGAATTGTCACATCGGTAATTTCTAATGCGAGGTACATAATTTGTCGTTGTATATGTAAAACTGCAAAATGGGATAACGACTGGTTAGTCTAATTTATTATGCAATGATAGTTAAAAAGTCCACAAATGAGTATCCACCAAACCATTTATCTTATTGTTAGTGTAGTGCAGCGAGTCTTCAGTTCTTTGCCAGATGCTGGAATTCGAGCACGACCAAATTTCTCGGTATCTCCAGGTCAGCAATAAATAACTGGTTCATTTTATGACACCGCATCTATTCGTTATGAGAGCTTTCCACGCATAGAACTCAATTGAGCATAAAGTACCGCAGTTCCTCTCCAAATGGCATTCACGAGCGAGAATAATGAAAAATCTAGGAAACTATGATGTCAGCAATTCTATTGATAAAAATCGCAAGCAAGTGGGATCGAAGTTGTAATCTAGAACTAAAGAAGAAGTAATAAGTAATAATCTTCTGTGAAGGTTAGTCATCAAAAAGTTTTAAGATATAACTAAGCCCATCTTTCCTACTATTGAAAATTCGAAGGCAGGAGACAAGAGCCTCTCTCTCGTGATCTTTATCAGTTTAACAAAGCTATACAGCGACGGATAAAGGAAAAATAAAACGATATGTATCGAGAGTCGGGACTCCGAAGGCAGTCAGTTGTACACTATAAGGATTCAAATCTAGCTCACTGTCTCTCAATCCTCTTTGTCAATATCACGTTACATTAAAAAAAATGCAGTAACTCCATACCTTTGGATCCTCATACATTAAAAGTATAAGCTCCAAAACAAGAGTACAATTTCCAACATTCTAGGAACTACTAGAACTCGTCGATGTATCTATTCCATCAAACAAAATATCCAATCAAGTGAGTGCAAAGAGCACTGATTCCGAACGATTCGTTCCATCAACAAAAATGAGCTTCAGTTTTTGAAATATTGTATTCTCTGCAGGTACCAAACATGATGTTTGCCATCTGTGTAAAAAAATCCAAGCATTATTAATCTCTTTGGTACTCGCACTAATAACAACGCGAAAGGTAAAAAATGAAACTCTTGGGAATACATGACATAGAGCTGCAAGTCTGAGCTAACAAAGATATTATCAAAGTTATTTAGTATATTTCTTATTCTTAACTGTATAGGATCCGATAGTGCTATTTCTAATCCTGCTTTGTAATAACAACCAATCTTTCCATGCCATTAACTCCTACAGGTCCACATTTGTTTTATTTCGATTGCTGGGTGAGAAGTGAGCAAAGAAGTTACGATGTAATGAATGACGGACTGCAATAAAGATATAGGGTAGGTAGCATATACAGAGAATATAGAATATGAGAGAAACTATCAAACTTTTCCTTCAAAGACAGTGATGATGATAACAGTGCCATGATCGGTTTGATTTCTTTCATTTACCCAGATAGTATATTTTATTCTGAGCCAGAACAAGGAGAGAAGTTTCGATGGAAGTAAGCTTTACTTCCGCTGCTATATAATGTTCAATGAATTCTATATTACAAAGAAGATCATTTGGCAATATGCGTGTGAGGTACTCATCTTACGTCCTTAGAGCATCGTCGTGTTGGGTATTAGGTAGAGAGTGAAAGTGTGTAGTGATTCGTGAGTGATGGAATAAAACAGGGTTGTAAGCTTTAGCTCTCAATTCATCCCGTGTGGTAAAATGGTAAAAATCAATTCTGGAAGAAGGACTAAGTCTCGGATGTACTTATAGAGCAAGCACATAAAATGTGAAAGCATTGTCAGTTCATATGGTATATGGAGGACACCACCCGTTCCTCAACGAGTTCTCATTCTTTCATGGCTTATAGAGAATTTATTCAATGTGTACATATTTCGTTTGTACTTATTGTTAGTATAAACGTATCAGGAAAATCTATAGAGCTTTATAGATGAAGGGTGTGAGCCTGTCTTATAGAGAACATGGTTCAAAAAAGCAACTTGTGGGTTTCTATTACCCTTTCTGTCTCGGCCGTGTAAACTTCATATTCTACAAAAACACATCTTTCCAGTATGAAAGAAGCTCACTTCAAGAATTGCCTTTCAACAGTTTGATCGATAGGAACTCCCTAAAAAATAAAGTCTCTACTTTCTCCTTCTTTCACATCTTCCTGTTCTTGCTCACGGGTTTCCTTATAATATAATGACATGGCTTTTTCATTCTTCTCCTCTTCACCGTATTGACTATTACACCATTAACTTGAAACTTCTACGCTGATAAAATTCATGATGCGCATTCTTAAACTAACTCCCAGTAATCTACCTACTTTTCCAAAGTTACCAGTTAATACCATTAGCAGTGTCTTGGTTAGATAGAATAAGTGCTTTCTACCCCAATGCAATAACTAATATCCCTTTTCATCTTGTGTATTCTATTAGCCAATTCTGTTTGCCATAATCCCATGCATCACTTCTTCATAGAAAAAGTTATGCGAAAGTTGTGTAACTTTAATTTTTCCCACAATGTGTGTTGAACATATCTTGTAAATATTATATCTTCTAAAGAGTTCACCGTATTCTCATTCTCAATACTTCTGGTTAGTTCATGCCTATAACTATAATCTTGTTTGCTCTTTGATCTTTCGTTACCTGAGACATGAAACTAGACTTTGCCTCAAAAAATCAAAGATTATTAATTTGATTCTCAGCTTTAAAAAATCGCTTATAAATGAAACAAACAAAATGATTGAATTTTTCAAGTGCCGACAAAAGATATAGGAAACTACAGCTTGATTATCTGAACGAAAGTACAAGAGGATGAAGATACTCGTAAGATGAGTAATATCCCCTAAAACCAAAGACATTACCGTTGCACACTAAGAGCATTTCCTTTGTGGTTTCTTCTTCGGATTTTCCTTGCAGGTGAGTATTTTCTAGTCGAAACAACCGAAAAGAGAGTCTCCCCCTTATAATATCTTCGACCAACATTTGCTAGTACAACTATAATCCATCCTTTACTTTCTCTTGTAACCGTCTCATCGAACTCTCGTTTATCTTTTGTTCTGAACACACTACAGAAAAACTCCGCCTTGTGTTATCCACTTCTGAAGACATTAGCATTCTCACTTTATAGCACAAAATACAGCTAGTCCTAGTCGCGGTTCACAAAAACGCGAAACGATTGTAGAAACTTTCTCCCTTCGTCAAGAATTTTTTTTTCACATATCCTCCGTTAGAACAAAGTTTTAAGGCAAACTTTAGTTTCATACAACTCATCTCTAAACTATTCTCAGATTACCAATAACCAAGATGTAGCAACATTTTCAAAGTCATACCTTTGGGATTTAGAAATGCAGTTAACGAGACGAAGAGATCGCCTTCTTTAGGGATACACGTCTTCTTGTTCGTATTCCCTTACAACTTCGATTTCTGCCTTTGGGGCAAACATCATCTTAAAGAAAACCATCTTACACGGTGGAATCTCGGGTGTATTCAGAAATGGAGTAGGATGCGTAATTCTCCCAGGGTGTGGATAGTGGATTTAAGAAAAGTAGAATTTCTCGTGGAGCTCCAGAAGAAAGAGTTCACCAAACTATTTACCGTCATTGAATACCAAAATCTGTCACTGCAGCAGAAAGAGTATGAAACAGTAAAAAACTTAAGTTCGTGGAAGTCTCGGTAGGGTTGATGGAATAAATCATAAGTTACATTAAACATTTTATTTGTATAAATATTAGAGAGAATGGGAGTCCCAGCACTTTGGAGTTCGTGGAAGTTGAAATGGAGAAATTTCCATATTTCGTACCCATCAGTCCCATCAATGCTTCCCAAAGGGTTTGAATGTAATTTGCAAAATATGGCAAAGGAGATCAAGTGGTTGGCTTAAAAACGACTTTTCCCAGATGTTCACTATCTTCTTTCTCATCTTCCTTTTGCACACAGCCTATGCGGTGTGATGGCTATGATAAATGTCGAGACAAGCTCTTGTTTGTCCTAAGCACATATTACTCTCCACTTGCCAGTTGAGCGAGACAATATACGAATATTTCTCCATTCTAATCCTCTCCTGTACTATACCGTCTCGGTTCTCGTGCAAAATAGATTTTCACATCAACTACAGCTGAGACAAAGGTTACTAAAGGTAATTAAAGAGAGCCCATTTCACTACAATAAAAACTACTCGGAGCTATGAAACAATGCAGACTTGGCACTAAGAGCAGCAGGAGTCGCATTCGGATGAAAATTACACTCTAACCTCGTCTTCACAAGCCCACTCCTCTCTCAAATATATTATTGTCATCTCTAATTTCTTTCCAGCAAGAAACTGAATGAAGGCTTAGTGTACGGAAAGAGTCACTTTCACTCTATGATGATGAGTTTGTAACCTATTTTACATTTACTCCCTACCTGCCTCTCGTGACGAAAGAAACTAACACGGTTTCTTCTCCGTTCTCCACCTTCTACCCCACCGTCTTCACCCCTTTCTATGTTAATAATGTTCTTCTATAAACCTAAATGTACCAACTTTCTTCCAACTGTTATCGCTCGACCAGTCACCCAAGCTTGTATCAAGTTCCAGTAAGTTCATACTACCCTTTCAGTTTCTTGTCAGCATAGACAGTTTGATAGCGTTCAGTTTGACTCACACTTCCTTTATCGTGTAAACAGATGGGCAGTCAGAAGGAAACTGAATAAGTAAACTGAATTAATTTTTCAAATTTTACGATGATTAGGTAAAGTGCACATATACACAATTTTGGATTGCAGGAATCATTGGTTTGAAATTATGCTACCTTTGTATGATAAATAGTTTCTTATGCAACGAGTCATGTTTCTCTAATGACTTTTTAGAGAACAGCAATGGATGTTTGTGCTTTGCAACAAACTCTGCGCACAAATAATATTATTCAAATGGTTGTAATGCACCTTGTGTCTTTTATCGCGTTGAAAGCATCTTCATGTGTACACATTAAAATATCTTTTGTAGGATTCTGTCAGAGATTTTTCGCACGTTCTGCTTGAGTTGTGTGAATGCAATTCGAGGGCTAGGAGTTGAAGCATAACTGATTAGAAGCAATCAACGTACGCCCAAGATTACGTTAGAGCGAATTGATACTGTAACAATTTTGTTTTGTAAGCGTAGTCTTTAGCGGTTTTGAACTAATGACAGTTATCAGTAAACATCGTAGACAGTTGTTGCTCTTGAAACTTTCCTCTCTCGGTATTTTCATTTTCATACAATTTCTGACTTTGTGTGCTCAGAAGATACTGTTGATGAAATGGAAAACTCATTCGCATCTTTACCTAATGGCTTGGATCAGAGTAGATGTAATAACAGTTTTGCGAACAGAGTTGCGGCACGATATACGAGGCGCTCTGGGCACAAAATACTCGTTAATGCAAATGCTGTTCCCGAAAATGAAACTTTAGCTATTGGATACTTCATTTTCTACTGTTGGTTCTTACAGATAACTCCCTCGTTGCCTTAAGTAATGGTTACTGCCCTTGTGGTATGGTACATGGTCTATTGGGATTCCGGTATGTGCTGTCAAATACATGACAAGGAACTGTTACCAGACTATATGTACCTACTAGTTAACCCAGATAGCACAAACAGTTTTTTATCGGAACGAAAATGAGTTTTGAATTGTATTTTTCTTAAACGGGAAACGGCATGTACTGTCCGGATGCATAAAACCAATTCTTGTACACGGATAATGGATGAACGACGACGGGAATCTTAAACGTGACAAACTATACACTCCATGCACCATGTGCATCTTAATAATTAGCAGGAAATGTCTACAAGTAACTCGTCAAAAGAATTGACTATACTCAGAAGTTTAACATAGTATGGTTTGTTGTAGCTGTAATTTCCATTCAATACATAGAGAAATGGAAAATTCATACACTTTTTATATTTGTTAAGCTGAAGGCTAATATTTGAATCGTATGTAGCTGTAGGGGGTCAACAGAAAAATGGAAAGAGAAAGTCCTTACCACATCAATTATTTGCATCAGAGTTAAACCAAAGCTGAGCTGAAGAGGATCCGACTCGTTTCCGACGGGTCGTTCCAAAATATTGTACTTGTCAAGTAAATGATGCAGTAGCCTTCTCTCGTTGGGTCCTTGAAGCGAGCCTGTGGAATACAGTAGAAGGTATGTCAAGCAAGTCATAAATCAAGTTAACATTTTATATCACGCTTAATGGAAAATCACAGCAACAACATAGGTTAACAGAGCTCCACATTTTCATGTAGCCTGTCCATTATGCTTTCCTTTCTAAATATCTAAATTGAGGGTACACGCAAGTAATGAACTGTCTTCCAAGACACATAGTAACTCCAACCATTGCAGTCTGTATTCATCCAATAATGCCTAAAGTACTCATGTTCATTTACCACACCCAGGTTAAGCAACAACTCTGGATTTTACTGTACAGAACCAGAACAACCAGCTTCGTATCTTATTAATTCAGTACATGAATCCCTCATTGTGAAGGGACTTTCTACGGATTCAGAAATGCTAATATATAAGCCAGATTTCATGTTGAACTGACTACGTTCTGGAGAAAGCATTTAGATGACAGTTCATCTCTAGCGACTGACTGTAGCTGACACTGTGACTTCCGTGCATTTTCATTTGTAAACGAAATTGCGCTTCCAAATTAACTTTCAAGCTTATACACTGACCAACTGTATTTTAAGAGGCATATATTTTTGTGTCAAGGTCTGGAAGCTTTCACCATAAGGCTTGTAAGCAGGTAAAAGGTACTTGTATGTCTTTTCTGCTAGTCTGTTCACCTGACAGTGCTTGTAGAATTTGTTTATGGCATGTGACCGGGGGATGATTCCTTAAGCTCAATGTAATGAATTGGTTATCATAAAACATTATTTTGTCATTAGAGCTTTCCATCGCATCACGTGATAAAATAGAGACGTCAAGGGGATGGAAGAGTGGATGAGACAATTCAAAGTGAAAGGTGAAATATTGTGTACTCCATAGGACAAGGAAGCTTTCAATCTTGTCAAACTATATCCAAGTGAGGGATATGCTTGTTTCCTACTAACACTTTTATCGTCTATATCCTTTGGATCAATACAACCTTTTGCACAGCACAGCACCATCAGTCATGTTGGGAAAGCCAAAGGAGTCATCGCAAGATCAGGAATCTCATTCACGAAGTCAGAATTACTTATAACCAGACATTCCATATTGTGTTAAAGAGCAGGATAGAGCTAATTAGCAGTTGTGCATTTATGT
Source organism: Isotomurus graminis (assembly GCA_034696565.1). Taxonomy (NCBI): domain Eukaryota; kingdom Metazoa; phylum Arthropoda; class Collembola; order Entomobryomorpha; family Isotomidae; genus Isotomurus; species Isotomurus graminis. The sequence goes on from JAQGAB010000142.1 coordinate 38,454, forward strand.
TTACACACAGAAAACTTGGATTTAGCGTTGGTGGTTTTATTTCAAATAGCTTTGAGTCTGGCACGAATGCCAGGGTGGATAACGTTACCAAACGCTTCGAAGAATAGATGGGATGGCAGGGATCCAAATATGTTCCATACAAAGTGAAGGAATGAGATAGACCCCTTTAGAGCAGCCATGAGCACGAATGTTCTGTTCAAGTAACGTGCCTCGCAAAACATCTTTCGTGTTATCTCCATCATTACCCAACGTCTCTAAGATTCCATAATATAAAATCTAGTGACACATACGCTCAGACTGAGAAAAGGTTGTGTAAAAGAACCCAAACGAAGAAGACAAGAGAAAGTTATTCCACAAGGCCAAAGGACTACCCCTGGCTTGGCGTTATATTCAAGAAATTTATATTTCTAAAACTGAAGTTGAGAAAAATATTACAGCTTATCTCAAGCTGCGAAGAAAACCGAGAAGAAGAGAGTTGGCAATTTTGCCAAACCCCAGAGGAAGTCAGCCAAGCCTACCATTGATCTTGTTCCCTAGTTAAAGCTCTATTTGTTCGCTTACATGTTTAAGAACCCATTGCTTGTCGTCCTACTTCTATTCCCTGTATTTGAAACTCTCTTCCTCTTCTTCGTTTCTATTCATCTAGAAGTAAAATTAATTAGTTCAAGATGAGTCGACTTCTAAGAAAGTAGAATCGTAGTGAGGAAGGAGAATATGAATGGCACGAAATGAAGGGTTTGTTGGCAGCACACCACACCCTTAAAGAGACAATTATTGGACAGGGAACTTTGGAAAGGAATTAAACTCTTGGAAGCCCCTTCTCAGATTCTTTATCTTACAATTCTCTCTATTCCCTTACATCACTGACTCAGACGTTCGATGTGATACGGTGGTGGTGGTCCTGATGGTATCGGAGATATGGTAAAGCAAATTCCATGCTCACTATACATGTTTCTGCAGAGCTTAAGATGACAATGAAGGGGGAAGCTCGTGCCCTCGGCTTGGATTAAATATTACATTCACCTTTAAGTAGTCCTAGTCCTAAGGTTCTACTCTAAAGAAGACGAAAATGTGTAATACTCGAGGGATGGTTCACTTAATTTCCCTTCTGAATAACGACAATCCTGCGAAGTTTACTTAAAAATATAAAATGGAGTCCTATAGTACAATGGTCACTATTAAGATATTGCATCTATTGTATCTGCTTTATTTTTAAACTAATTATGTGATGATGGATTATGCAATTCCTACTCGAACCAATATAAATGTAGAGCTGAATTCATCTTTGGGGGTACTCACTTGACACGTCGCAAGTTGGCATAGTTAGCATCGCAACAGAGTTTGCAAACTTGCGGGAAAAATT
>JAQGAB010000143.1:0-39715 GCA_034696565.1 Isotomurus graminis
TTTGAATCGTTCATGGAGTGTACAAATTGCAAGTTACATGCAAATGCAAATAAATTGCGTGCTATCGGCTGTTTGATTTTACGCCTGTGAGTGTGGCCTAATTATCAGTTATGATTATCTCCGGGAAAAACAAAGACCGCAATTCATTGGTAGTTAAGCTAACATTCCTTTGTCAAGCTTTGTGTGTAGTCAGCGCTTCAAATTATGTTAAGCTGAATTCACGAACAGATATCATTTCTATGTATTAACAATGCTTATAGGTATGACCTTAAGCTGATGCATGAGACTGGTGAAGATTTGTAAAATAATTGAGAAAATCTCTGGTTCAAAATTGAATATTTATAAGAATTTCCTAGCTCACTGTCGATTGCACGAATAGGCTGTAATTTTCTCACACGGGTGGGAACTGTTGCATGAGACATATTTTACACACCACTTCTGGAATCGTGACCGTGACTGGACCGTATTTAAAACTAACAGTAGCTTCGTGTTGAAAAAAATTGAAAGTTTAGATTCATAGACAATAGCTAACTAGGATATTGTCAGTTGACAGGTTGTGGTAAAGCTTTATGTAGTCCTGAGGAGGAAAATACTTCATTACATTGAAGCACTAAAGAATAGGACATCTGGGATTTAAGCATAATGAGATTTAATAACATTTTAAATTCACTTAATGACAAGAATGTTTAATACGTCCTCGAAAGAATAGGGCGCACCTGGAACATCATAAAAGCTCTTGTCAATCTGAATTGCAAACTTTCAGGAATCAAGGTACTTGTAACGAATTTATACTTTTTCATGGGGAAAATGTGTTTGTATTCTGTATGTATCAATCGTAGCATAAAGTCAAGGTGCAATAATTACGCATTCCAGAAGTGCAGGTGCCACACACACATCTTGTTGATCACTGAGATTGAATAGTCAACCCGAGCAAGCGTCCATTCGATTAGGTGACTAAACTATTCATGTAATTAGGCATTTTGAAATTAAAGTTCATGTACTGAGCTTTGAAAGTCTTTATTACAAAACAAAATGGCAACAACATCCTCGTTTGAATTCGAGAAGGAAGGAAGTGTTGTGACTAGAAATAGCCCAAAATCAAGAAAACAGGAAGCTGAAATGGGACTCGACAGTGGTTCAGGGAACGGGGTCATTTTGACCAATGGAATGGGTAAATCCACGAAACCTTCTCACGAAGGACTTCCAGAGTACACGCGTGCAAAAAGTCCACTGGAATTATCGAAACCGCACATACTGGAATATGAAGACAGTGAAAGTCCCATCTACCACCAAGCCACAATCGACCGCGGTGTAATTTATGACCACCCGTGGAATGAGGGGAGAGATCCTTCAAATATCATATCCATGAGTAACATCGTTGGTATTAAAGACGTCTGCGGTAACAAGAAACTTTGGAGGATGTTGATAGCTGAATTCATCGGGACGTTGTTCCTCGTTCTTATCGGATGTGGCTCTTGCCTCAAAGGCTGGAGTCCTACGTACGAACCTGGAATGGTCCAAATTGCCCTGGCGTTCGGATTAACTGTGGCTGCTATGGCTCAAGTAAGTCAAGTACCTTGGTGGTCAATAGTGGTTATGTTGGTCACATTAAATGTATTTTTGCATCAAAACCACACACCGTAACTGAATTAATATCAACTCATCGTTCTGGATGACAGAAGGTCGATATGATTAGTATTTTCTTCATTAATGCGTAGCAATTTGAGATTCATAAATAATAAAAAAAAAGAATAACAAAGCCATGGGTCATTCCGTAATCTCAGAAGTATCTCGTAACGTTAGATTGCTGGAAAATCCTGAGCATGAACTAACCTATTATGTACAACAATATTCTTTGTCTCAAAAAGTTTGCAGGTGAATCATGATAATGATATGCTGCACATAGTAATTTACATCGTCCCCATTGGGCATTGACGACACAAAGTGATTCTCATGAAAAGCGAGTACAGATAGTAGAGATGAGTTAGGCCATAATCTGTAGCGTTGTGAGATTTTGTTCTGGATCTTCTGTGCAGTAGGATGTACCCACGGATGTACTTCTTCTGCCAGAGATCTTATTTCCTTGTTTATTAAAAGTTGAAATCTTAATTCACAACAACTATACACGATTATACTGAATCTTGCTCGCTTAATATTATAGTATGCGGAAAGAAGCTAAAATGTGTGGGATAGGACTGGTATAATAATAAGCAAAAACATCTTGTTTACTTCATTGAGTCCGACATGTTTAATTCACTTGTAGGAGCCAATTAATCTTAACAAAAACCAGAGGTAGTAATCAGTGGATTTGTTTAGACTACCACAAAGAAAGGAATAAGCCACTGCTGTGAACTTATCCGTATCGAAATGCATAATGAAAGCAAAATTGGCAGCCAAAAATGTCTTAGCAGTTTGATTTCATTTCGTCTCAAGCCACCGCAGTAATGACAACCCTAGCCTGTAGTTCTAATAGGAAGAGTGAGTGTGACAAATTCTTTTGATTGTGAGCTTCCGTTCACTTAAATGTGAATGTCAAGTTCAGAAGTATGTGTGGAGTATCAGAGAGCTCTTTATTTTCTGTGATGCTTGAATACTTGCTGAAATTGTATTTCATTTGTTCTCATGTAAAGAGGACAGTCAACTTTAATTTAGGCTTTGTAAGTCCGTTCCAAAAAAAGAGTTGGCATTCGGAGATCTCTTAGATAAGAACTCCTGCGATCACACTTCACACACATATTTTTACAAGTATTAAATTACTTCATTGATCAAGTCACTCTCGGGGGTTCCTAATTTTATGACCATATGACATTACACTTGGTTCTGAGACTTAGACTGCTTGATCTGAAATGAAATTAGCATTGAATCGCCTTTATTGTGCTACCTGGGGAGATCGTTTGTCATGATTGCTTTATTCTTAACACAATAAAAAGTATGTAGTGTTTTTTTAAACTATAAGCAAGAATGGTGAACTTATAGTTAAAATATTTTCACCTTTCCAGGCAATCGGTCATGTAAGTGGGTGTCACATCAACCCAGCCGTAACAGTGGGCTTATTCGCCTGTGGCCAATGTAGCTTGTTCAAAGCTATCTGCTACATCATCTCCCAATGTCTAGGTGCGATATGTGGAGCAGCTATATTACAGGTGAGTTCTGTCCACCCATAACCTCTGTTAAGGTCTGAGAATATTATGAGTTGTTTAAGACTGTGTGGGAGATTTACAGTCATACTAAAGAAAAGCTGTTCAACCCTTCTGTTCATAACTCATTTAAATTTTTACTTTTCCTTCTAACGATTATGGGTGAAGATGAGTAAAGCTGCCATCCTGTCTGGTGAGACATTGTTTAGTAATAGTAATTAATTTACGATCTTTATCTTCCTCGAAGGTCTTTAAACATCTCATTAAATAGCCATTGCTAATTAAGAATCAAGGAATGAGTGCAATGGGCAAGTTGAAACAATGCATTTTATTTCAAGGCGAAAGCTTTGCTTACAAAGTAGTAATTATACTTAAGACAGTTTAAACTACTCTTAAAAGATTATCTTAAGGATTATTATTATTTTGGAAGATATTAAGAGTTTGCAGTGATGACGTGCGAACAAGGTTTAAGTGAAGTGTACATACATAGTAATTTTATCTACTAACAGCTCGTTATGCATACCGCTGTACTTGTGAACGGATGAGAACAGGAAGGTTCAACCTATAATCAAATTTAACGATAATATTTCACACTTCTGGCTTTTTGTTGTCCTTATCTGGAGTAGGGAAATTCAAGATCGTATTGGATTTCCAGTTACGTAAAGGTAACATCGAATGCTACTAAAAATTCATGGGTCTATAAATAGCCCACTATTGACGCTAAAACGGATTCTCTAGTGTTCCTTTTCATGAAATAGCTTTGCTTCTCTTTTTGCAAGGAAAAAATTCTCTAAAATCGCCGCAGGAATGACAACTACAAGTGGTATAAGTGGTCAAAGCTCTTTCATTGCGATGAATTAAGTAATTAATTAAGTGTTTGAGTCGATAGCAACATTACAGATACAGTCATCAGATAGTCAAGCTGAAAAGGTCTAATGCTGCATCGAATGCATTGAATTCCGTTAGTCTCTCAATGTTTGAATGAACAATTATCATAGATGATAGTGTGTATTGATTTTATAGCTGAAGGGTTATCTCAATGGATGTTGCACTTTTTACTATTTTGAACAGGCCGTGACGCCCGTCGAAATCCAAGGAAATTTGGGTATGACTCTGTTGAACGCGAAAGTCGAGCCAGTTCAAGGCATGTTCCTTGAAGCTTTGATCACATTTGTCCTTGTCCTCACTGTTTGTGGAGTTTGTGATGATCTCCGGAAAGACGTGAAAGGATCAGCTCCCTTAGCCATTGGACTCTCAATAACTGTGTGTCATTTGATGGCTGTAAGTAGGTTTTTGGTGACTTTGCTGATGGCTTAACTTTTTTTTTGCTAACAAACCTCCGGCTTAACTACCACTTTAGGATTCCACATTGTCTTTACGAATGCATCAATAAAAGGTCATAAAAATGGTAAAAAGCTGATGGGATGAATAATTCAAATAGTTGCATAGGATTGTTATGATTCCTTCGTTTGCAAACACTTTCCCAAGATGACAATCATTCGCTTTTAGCCTTCTTTTCCAAAGAAATAAATTGGTGGTGGTATGTAAGTTAATGATGCATGAACAGGATGATTCTTCCATCCTGGACGACCCAATGATGGCTGTGTGAAATTCTTAGCAAATCTGCGAATAAGCTACCGTTGAAAAATGATAACATGCTGGAGATGCACACAATGCTTATACTAAAGGCAATAGATAAGAAATCGAAAGTGCTAGTAGAATGTGCAATTGCGTGCTTGCTTGTTGAGGTTAGCTGCACAGACTTTGGAGTCTAAATAGTCGGTTCGGATGTTTGACTTCCTGTCACAGATATATAGCTGACACAAATATGCGAAGAAAAATAAATAATAAATTGCGTTGTGTGTCTTTTGTTTGAAAACAGATTCAGTATACTGGATCGAGCATGAATCCTGCACGAACTCTCGGACCTGCAGTGATCACGAAAACTTGGACTGACCATTGGGTAAGCTACGCACAATGTGACATGCATTCTTATAATTACAAAGACAATTATCTATTCCAAAAAATTACTCAAAATGGAAGTGTATCATTATATTTTAACAAACGATGCACCCTCAGGCTTTTAATGGTGTGTACGCTTGCTATTTTGCATAGTGGATAAGAGTTGAAGAGCCACACTCATGATATTTGTGCACACAATTATGTCGTAGAAAAATACAAACAAACCAATCTGTTGATTTTTCTGGTGCGGTAGGTATATTGGGCTGGACCATTACTTGGAGGATTTTGCGCTGGATTCCTTTACCAAGTAAGCTTCAAGGAACGCTCGGAAAAAAACATTCTTCCTGAGTCACTTGATAAACGCCGTGCCCAGCCTTAGATCATCACGAACACTCCTATCATTTCTCCAAGATTCTGTTTGCAGCTTTATTCCTGTGTTATACATCGTGGAATGTGCCGGAGGATATATCAGTAATATGCAAACTTGGAGGTTCTGTCATAAAACTAAGATTTTTTAGTTTGTAGTTTGTAAAGCTCTTATTCTTCTGCTGTACTGTCATCATGCTTTAAATCTTACAGAATAATAATAAAATTATAACGGGATTAATCTGGTTTGATTTCAACTTGACATTGAGCGAGACTGAATAATAAAGAGATGTATCCATTGGATTGTACATACATTGTATTTGTAACACATGCTATGGTTTTATTTTGAACTGAAGTTTCATAAGAAATGCACATCGTCTGACTCATTAGGAATTTCCTGAGATATTATCGCGTGGTAAATTCCAATAGTTCCATAGGACTTTAGAATAGGTCATGCTAATTCAAGATCTTCCGAGTCTCTTGGGAAATTTCATTGGAATTGCTAACCTTCTTCTCCCATTCTTAATGCAGTTGGTTAGTGTACAGCTAGATTATTCTTGGTGAATTATTCCGTGTGTAGTAGTCATTGTGCAATGTGCATGTAACAATGCTAAACTCGACTTTTCTAGCAAGTTTCATGAGATAACCTCATTGGTCGCTAACAGAAGCAAGGAACAGGTTTGTGGAGCTGAGTTAGGTGCCCTTTTCTTTGAAGACTGCGTACATATGTAATTCTATGGAACTGTTTATTTTCCCAAACAAGCATATAGTACTGCTTTTGGTGATTAAATTTAAGTTTTTCATTCTCTGATGCGCTTACCTTAAGTCAACGATACTCATTTAGATGCATGTAAACCAAAAGACTTAATAACAAGTTCAGAGAAGTCACAGGTACGCCTGATTTGCAAACTTTTAACAATGAAGTCGAGTTCGTCAGTGCAAACTTTGTATATCTTAGAAAGCTACCTTGACATTAGAGAATGATTCGATGAATGAAAGATAATTACTACCACTCCCACTGGAACAAGTTTTTAATAGTCTTCTCAAAACTGTTTTCCTACTCACTCACTACAACAACACATCGGTGTGACTGTCAAAGGATTGAGGGCATTCTATACACATTTTAAGCAATTAAATCAAACATCTAAAATGGACGATGAATGAGACTATCCTTTCTCTTGCTTGTGTCATTGAATTAATGACCATTTATTACAAGACTGGCCAGTTCAAAGCATCTCATTTGCAACTGGTCCAGTAGCTTCCTTTGACGTTGTTCCGTTGTAGGATGGGAGCAATAAAATTAAGCTTGAATAGATAAGAATTGAATGTATAAGAATAAACTTCAGTGGTAAGAAAATAATTTACATAGTTTACATGAAACTTGAAAACCAGTTCTGAGGTTTGTGTTTAATAACATATTAATAAACATATTAATAAACATATTAAGGCCTAATCTATGCGACAGATCTACCACACCAAGTTTGTACACAACTGAAGATTCATAAAATTTTCAGGACACACTATATATGCTTTACCCTCACGAAATCCCACGCGACCTCATTTCCCATAAAGTAATCAAGGCTTCAGTACTTACTTAGTTTAGGATTTTTGAAAGTAGTAATTCTTTGCATCTGCTAGTGATTTATTTTGATTCATTAAATTCTAAATGTGTTGTACTTAACTTGTAAGGAAAATGCAAGTTTTCCTTATTTTCAGTTTCACTGAAATTAAATAAACATTTACACACGAGCTTTGTGGAGTCCATATGCTTACAAGCATAGCAGACAAGTCTCCTTAGCCTCAGTGTTAGAAATATGATGCAGTAGTCTTAATACTTATGATAACCACAAACGTATTTCCTGTATACTGAGGAGAGAATGACCTAACCCTAGACAGATAACCTATAACCGCAGTTGTTGTGTTCATTAACCAACTGGATATTTCTGGATAAACTAACGAAGACTTCGTCCTCGGAAATACGATTACTTATTGTTTTTGTAAACTGTACATTTTGACCAATTCCTAATAAACTTTTTGTTGTTGTTGACGCATAGAAAGTCTACTGAAGAACCTAACCATATAAGACAACATTCTTTTCGCCAGTACAGTAACGATGAATAGTAAATAAAGGAAATTGAGCGAGTTATCATACAACTACCGAGAGTGGTTGAAGTTGAATCATCATACTCGAATAATAGGCAATAATACTTCTTGATGAAATAGTATGAATCACACTTTCATTGAAAAAATCGATTGCTTTCATCACAATCGAAGACATTAATTCAATATTTAAACTGAGATTACAAGCGTATTGCGTGTGCTCAAGTATGTATACTTCCTTGAACAGTCTTAGCTATTTAACTTGTGGTGACGTATGGTATGAATCAGGATATTCATTAGTAGCTATTTAAGCCATTTAATTATGAAGCTCCTTTTTGAATTGACTATCAATAATATTCGTATCATCCTCATTTAATTCTGGGATTTGATGGAATTCCTCATCGTAATTTTCCCCAGAACTGCCAAACCTTAATGCTTCAAGCTAAATTACAAATTTCACTGATAGTTACAAATGAATCACGCAATCAGATGAATCCTTTGTGGGACGCTGGAAGGAAAGAAAAGGCAAGGCGTGAACGAGGGGAGCTGTGCATTGTAGACTAAATTGCAATTATTTAGTGCAGGATCTTCGGTTGCGTCCGTTTAGATCATAATCTGTTATAATTTCCGGTTAATTTACAATACCATGTGCTAATCAAACCCAGGAGGGATATATTTAATATATTTAAAAAAGTATTTCATTAGAACTCATCATGCCTCCGATGAACCTGTGTGTGCGTAACGCTTGTGGTGCGAATGAATGAATCATTACCTTACGCTAACTGCAGGCAACATGAAACTGACAGGTCTCCCTGAGTTTTTATTATTTCTATAATGATAAACGAGCCTGAAGCTTTCATCACGGTGGAAGAAGTTTAGTTTGGCTTCTATTCCTTTGATCTGCTTTGAAAACCTGATTTCACTAAACTAAATGACACTTTAATAACATGCTGCAGTCCTAGAAAGTATGCCGCCCAGCCATAATGAGAATATTTCCAAAATCGCGAAAGCCTTTGTAGATTACAGGCAGTTCAACGCATTCAGTCGATTTTAAGGCCATCACAGGCACAAAGTTGTTTCCGTGAGAAATTAAAAAGTCAAATTCTGAGTAACCCGTAGGCATTATTGACAGCTCACAATCAAACTCACACAACATAAAAACGTCCAGCTCATTTTCGTGAAGTATGAGCACTTTTCCAATTAAGGACTTTGCCTAGTTGAATTCATCTTTTGTTTTCCTTATGGCTTTATGTGTCTTCGGATAAGGATAGGGTGAAATGACTCGGAATCCGGAAGAATATTAGCCTGACTGCCCAATACCGTTTTTTGTGATGGTCTCTACTACTTCTGAGAACAATGACCTCTTTCATTTAAAACTCATGAGTGGCTATAAGGCTATAATGGATCCAATAATCACTTTACTGCAGATTAATGTAATGCATTAACATTTGAAGCTCATAAGAGACTTTTGATTAGTCCTTGTTGAGAGCCTCTCTATTTCTGTTTAACTATTGATGCTGGTCCAGTTCTTGTCTGTGGTGTGCACCAAATGACATGTCATGCAACTCTAAACTTCTATTCTAAACAAGGCTTTCTTGGGTTCCTGTCTGTCTCATATTGCATTGACGTGATGAACCATTCAATTCCCTGTTGTTAAGTATGGAAATTCTCAGATGACGAAATGAAAATTAAGTGACAAATGCATTTTGAGAGTATGCTGACTTGCTGCTGGTTAGACAGACCCCTTGTCAAGACGATTTCAATTCAACTTAAATGATTTACTTTGTTGTGATTATAACTGGTGGACTGAAAGAGTAGACTTGGAACTTGGAACCGCATGCATGTCGTAGAGTGGTACAGGAAAAAATACAAATGTAATAGAGAATAACACAAGGGAAGATGAAACTGGATAAATAATTTAGTGAGGGACATGTCTGAAAGTTAAGAGAATGGAAGGAATCAAAATAAAATGGAGACAATCTCCCCTCTACATCATGATCATGTCATCATAAAATTGAAAGATGCTCTACTGCAAGAGTATATGAGCTGTCAACGGATTAAAGCTGTGTAGTGGTGTAGGAAAGTGAGTGAATAAGGTTGTGGTTGATGATGAGCAAGCAAAGCAAAGGGTTTGGCAGGAGAGAAAAAACACAATAATACTATTGGATCATATCGTAGCAAGCAACATCACTACAGAGCTTCTTATACATTGTAGTGGATTGTTCATTTGGGTACACAGAAAATAGTCACTGGAAGGGGAATATACAAATACGAGTTGTTGTCTCATTCCTTGAGCTCAGTCTTACCATAAGCGTTCCATCAAGACGATAACCTGTCTCGAGTGTGTAGCCTTAAGCTAAGAGCACTTCAATCTGTGAAGAATTTTTAACTTTTAAAAGTAAAAGCTGAGAAATCCCTAGTTGACTAGATTTTTAGTTTCTGAATTCCGGAGTCTCAAGTCGACCCAAAAACAATCTAACCATGCCGAAGAAGATGAACGAAGTCTTTGGTCTCCAAGACCTTCAGGAGCAGAGGTTTCAGTTGTTCAAGGCACTTGTCGCTGAGTTTCTGGGACTCCTGTTGCTCGTGTTCTTTGGCTGTGGGTCCGCAAACGCTGCTGCAAGAGCGCTGACCAAAGAACAGGCGGACAACATTACCCTTCCCAGTGCATTTATCACTCATGTTTCTCTCGCTTTTGGTCTTACGATCGCTTGCACTGCTCAGGTATGTATCTCCTATTGTGCAATTTCATATAGTTATAGTTGCTAATTAGAATCTGCATGAATCTGTTGTGACAAAAATCAATAAGTGATAATTAATCTTAAGTTTTAATCAAATATTGAAATTGCATCATGCTTCGAACTCGTATGGCTTCTTCATTACAAATTTGTCTAACACAAATCGTACCTGTCCCTTTAATTTTGATCGAAATAGGCGCATTTACAATTTACATTGTTTTGTAACGAACGGAAAAGGTAACTGTTTTAGTCACACTTCCTACATTTGGAAATCCGGGTGTTTGCTTTGGTCAATCTTGTTCATACATTCAATATTTATTCGTTAGAACAAGGTATCCATACACGGATTACATGCATCTTGAGTGTCAGCTTCACACTTGTTTTAAGAGTCTTAACCATTGTCCGATATTTCCTTCGGTAAAATGTGTGGTTTTACACATACGCACTATCGAATTCCATAATTGGATAACCAAGGCCAAGAAGCGATGAAGTAATAAAGCGTATCGAAAAATCTAACAATTTAAATAGGTTGCACGACAATGTCAACCCGTGAATTAGGCTCACTTATCTTTATAGCAATGAAGATGCTCTTAGTTTGATTGGTGATCAAATCACAGGGAAAGATAAAGGATAAAAGTAAAGGAAAGAAAAGGCCGATGGAAATCATGCAAGGAGGAGTATGAAAATAGCTTCTTTCTTTTATCGACGGGTTATGTAAAATCAATCTTAAGATTGCAGAGTCATTCTTGGGCTTGAAGACTTCTAGCGTTTGATCGAAATGGGCTTCGACACATGTATAAGCAATCAGAACATTTTGGATGGTATTTAGAATAAATTATTTTACAATCTGGTCCTGATTCCAGTACAGAACTTTATTGTTTAAGGTATGTTCACTAATCCTCGTTGAAGGATTTGCAGAGTAGACGCTCCCGACAGACTCTGCGGTGAAGTTATGAAGGAGCACCAAAGAATGCTTTTATCTCTCAAGCAGTCATTTTGTCGATCAATCTATAGTGCAGAACTAAAATAACCACTTGTGCGGTTAACTAATTTAGTAGTGGAGCCTGGCTTTGCACAATCGAATTTGCCTTTGGCCGTGTTAAGTTGTGAAGCATGATTCGTTGTTTGTACAAAATGTACAAGCATTGTTCATCTGGCCAATTTACAAGCTGTGTAATTCAAAATGAATCCTTGTACAACCATTCAATTTGACGTAAATTGCTTATGAACTGCAAGCCAGGCCAATCCTTTGTACAAATTATGTATGTTTCAGACAAACATGTGACATGGAGTTAAAATCATAGGGATTTTAATTAATACGTTACATTTTAACAATTACACTGACAGATATGAGCTCATTTTACGACTTGTTGTCTCCTCCCTTAACAGATTATTGCTGGCTTCAGTGTCGTGTGGAATTCAGCGATGCTTAAAATGATTCTTAAGTTTAACCAAAATGCAAACAACATGAGAACTTTCAAAAGTCCAGAAAACGCTAAAATACGTTAAATAGAAGATATTTTGCCTCAAAATTATTCATTTGCATGTACCAGTTCATCCACGATGAGAATTAAGTCTCATTATCCATTTCAAATCAAAATTCTGACTGGAAGTAATTTAAGTGGTTAGTTGGTTACAGATGTATCATATCATAGAATCATTAGGCATTACCTCAGATTCAACTTGTAAGCTGTCAGATGCTTGACGTCGCTTCATTACTCATTCCCTTTACAAGCTGGTTATATAGGCGAAATGTTGCTTTTAGTTTGTAAAATGCCAACCCTCGTATCTCAATCAAACGCGAAGAAAAGACGACATTCATTTTACTTTGTGATCCATCTGCATTAATTCGTGTGTCGACCTGGATGTCACAGGAAACAGTAAAAAGATTTTTTTACGCAGACAATGAGTCAGGGTTAAAATTGAAAACTGGTTATACTAATAAAAATATAAGCCACGGAGTATTTTCCTTGCTCTAATTTAACTGTCAACTTCATGAAGAACTCGCTTCGTGTCATTTTGATTTTAAAGTCAACAATGCACATCGTTCCGTCACGACACGCATGCTATCGTAGTGTATCATGCAATATGTAAGAAAGTGCACACTTGGTTTTCAGAAGTGGCTACGAAGGCTGAGAGTAAAGCATGAATTTCAGGAAGATTGTCAGTTAGCCAAATCATGAAACAACAAATCTAACGAAAGTAAAAACTTCCATAGTAAAAACTTGGTGATGATGGTGGCATGAGGTTAATCTGGATAAATGCACACGAAATATCTCTTTGGGTCTAAAAGTACTCTTAAAAAGTACATAGTGATGTGATGAGCATGCCAAGTGTTCTGAGACAGGTTACGTAAATAAAGGTACATTTATCAAGGCGGAATCTGATTCCTGCTCGAATAAAACTTGCCTTTATCTTATTATTTCAACTGGACCATTTCCTCTGTTTAGAGCACTTAGGAGTTAGACTTGTTTCAACCGACATACTATATATGTATTTTATATTTCCTTCATAATCCTATATTTATTTATCCTGCCTGCTTAACAAAATATTGTACATGGAGCATAAATATGTTCTACTAGTGAAAAGCAGTTTGTTAAAAATTGATTTTTCGACAGTGGATTCTTGATTCGGTTAAAACAAATGAAAGAAAGGAGAATGGATTTTAGTGAAGATACACAAGTGATTTGTATTCTGTTCGTTTGCACAACTTTTATTTTCCAAACCCCGAAGGCATAGGTGATGAAGAAGAGTCGGGTTGATTATGCTGATTATATTAAAAGTAGTGGAGACGAGGACCGATGAAAATTCTTTTGTAATTTAACAGAACTTACGTTCTTCTGCAAATGGCAATAAAAACATATTTTGTTTGTGCACAAAGGTCAACCGAGTAAAGAAACTCCACAGCGCACAAAGATTGGTGGTTCACAATGGTGCATTTTGGGTTGGTAGAAAGTATCGAAGTGTTTCGTCGTGGTTTTATAAGCACTCCTTCATCATAGAACGTGATTCTCTGGAATTTGTAATGGAGATTCTGGCGCATTGATAAGGAGTAATGGTATAAAAGAATCCAATTAGCTGAGATGCTGTTTCGTGTGCAACAAACGCATTTACAGAGATAGAACTCTTTGCTCTTTACTCCACGTTAAACTCATGAAGTCGTTCGGATTCCCAGAGTTCTATATTTGAAATCGGATTGCGTGAATCGAAACAGTAAAAAATGTCAGAGACACACCTTTCTAACATTTACAGATCCTAGTGAAACACATAATATCCCTTTCATCCTCGCAATTTTTTCATGTGTACTTTGTAAACATTCCGCACGCTGTAGATTGAGCATTTCGTCATTCGAACCGTGATTCAGATTACAAGACAAGCAATTGCATTATTATGTAGCTGACTGGAAAGGCCAAATACTTTATCGAACTTGCAGTGTGGGAATCTCAGATAGTTGTACGACAAACTTGTATACCTGCTTTTAAGTGAAATATTTCTAGTGTGTTTCCATATTCTTATGAATATATGCAATGAGTTAGTAATCTTTCTACTATTGTTTTCCTGCACCTAGCATTGCACTGTACAAAGATAAGAAAACTATCCCATGTGCGATGTCAGTGGTTACAGGGTAAACGCTTCCTACTGTCCCAATAATTCGTACATAGTAGCTGCGGTTAAACTCCCAGTTGAATTGGTGCGGTGTAGTAAATATCTGGAAGGAATTTTCATTAATACTGTTATGAGAAACTTAACAGAGGGAGAAGGATCCATTGAAAGAATGCATTTCACAAACACTAAAAAAGCTCTTGCTGGAACGAAGGCTCAAATAATTGCCAGTCGTTGTGCATGCCTCTAGATCTCACATTTTCAATCTTGGCAGTTTACACTTCTGCAGTAGCCATTAATGTTGTTTGGTTTTGAGGAATGCTTATGTAATATATAAAAAAGCTTTCTTCTCTGGACGAAGTTTCTGCAAGACTCTTTGTTGTGTAAAGAAAAAGATGAAGGTCAAGCGAGCTATCGCTAAGATTCATTCGCCGTAAAATGACAAGTTCAGGAAAAGCTGATTTAAAAGTTGCATATGGATTTTAATGAGAGACGAAATGAAAAACAAAAAAAAAAGCAAAACACCACTACTTATGCAAAAGTAAATCAGATAAAATGTTCTACTAGCCACAATCATGCAATAAAAAGTTATTCTACTACAATTTATTTCCCAGGACCAGAACTGTAGGTACCCCTCATCAAGTCTGAATAAATGTTGCATTTATTTTTGCTATTCTTGCACCCGATCTGGCCAATGCCTACACCTGGTGAACTCGGTTCTCGTATTATAAATCGCATACTGTGTGTGTACTGGTAGGAAAACAAATCTTCGACGCATCCTTCAAGTAATCCATTCATTCAGAAATGAACTTAATTTTTTTGTAGAAAGCTCCAGGTCGAAATTAAAGCGTGAAATTAGGAAAGATTAGTTACGAATCAGCCAGAAATTGTCTATTAGCTCGGATAAAAAAAGAATCTCAAAAACTTCCATGTGAAAGACTTTTTCATTCAACCCACCATGGAATTTTTGGCCTACCTACAAAGAGAGACACCAAATACAAGCTCTCCAGATCCAGTAAAAGAGGTTTACAATGAGTAAGCAAAATTTGTCAGTTGATTGAATTCAATTGTGAAGTTATATTCGGATGAATCGTAGAATATTGGTATACGATGGATTAATTGTTTTTACTACAGTATGAGATGCCAATCGTATTACTAATCTGATGACTGCGAATATATTAGATATGGCTAAACGTACATTTGAATTGCAAGGAATGTGCTGACGAACACCAGTTCAACATTCGCGAATTTCCAGTTTACTATACAGCAAAGATTACAAGCAGCTAACCTACGAAATTAAAAGATTAAAACATCCCTTTAGAGAAGAATAAATTAGCTGTAAGATATCATTCAGAGCGTTTTTCTGATCTCGAGTGACCATGAGTGCTTAAATTCGCTTTATTTGTCCACGAACGTGCTTCTTAAGAACACAACACACAAAAGCTTTTGAAATCCACATGAGCTTTGTTTGCTCTTTGTTCTACATTGTGTACATAAAAGGAAGAAAACATTAATACAGGTGTTCTACCTGGCACTTCAAATTCTTTAACGACTAACTGCGAGGAAAATAGGACTGAGTTGTAAAATCCTCTTTGTCCCGTGTGAATGATGAAGCCTCTCCGACATCAGATAAACCAAGTTTTTACCTTATTTGTTTCTTTGAAGCTTTGCTACAGAATCAATAGTTTTAGACGTCAAGGCGTGGTTACAAATGGCTGAAGTTTTACTTTTTGTAGGTGGGAATCAGGAAGGTTAGATCTGTGAGAAATCAGTTTACGTTACAAACAAATCCTTAAATACTGTGGTTTTTAGGCTTGGGCGAGAATAATTTGGCGTAGAACACATTTAAAAGTCGATGGCTTAGCTCATTCATTATACAAAAGTATTTACAATAGTGGTGGCAGTTGGATTCGAAGTGGCGTCCAATGATGGACGCCCCAAGAGAACACTCACACTTCATGATCTTTAAGTAAACTTATGTGTTTGGGAAGGTTTACCGATTCACTCTGTATTAGACAATAGTTAGTTTGAGCTTGAAAGTGTACAAAAGAAATAAGATTAACTTATTCGGAGCTGAATGATGAGGCACTCTGCATGCCTGAATAAGCATACCGTACGCAATTTTATTGTTCCAAAGCAGATGAGATTTAGAAATAAAAGACACGGAAGAGCGACATGAACATTACGTTGAAATATCTGGGTCCAGGTCTAAAAATAGGATTTCGCACAGGCAGGTCTTCCAATTAAACAGTTTGTATGCAAATTCAAAGAGAAATGGAGCAATAAGTGGCTTGCATTCTTTGCTTGAGCCTGGAAAGATGTTTTAGAAGGTGAACACGAACGATGAGATTTCTCTTGAATGAGTAAATATAGTGCTACATTTATTTTTACGGCTGGAGTTTCTTAACTTGTTTTAATTAATTGATCCAATTTCAAACTACAAACTGCTTTAGATTAACTTTTGAAATTTTTATAACTGAAAGTGGATTTAAATGTTGAATGCTAATGATCTACTTATTCACTAGGCTATCGGGCACATCAGTGGAGGTCACTTCAATCCTGCAGTCACACTTGGAATTTTGGTTTCTGGACAGTTGAGCATCCTTCGAGGCGTGTTGTACATGGTAAGGCTGAAGGCTTAATACATTTTTACAAGGTCTGGAATAAATTAATAATTAAATCTTAATTTTCTACAGGTTGCCCAGTACCTCGGAGCCATTGTTGGAGCAGCTCTCCTTCGTGTAGGTTTTCTTCTTATCATCCGATAATTAATTTTGTTCTGAAAGCAACTGCTTCTTTCGCAGCCTTAATATTACTTTCCTTTTCATCTCCATCAACTCATCGTATGTTGATGATTTTATTGTTAGTATAAAGAAGTAGGGATGAGTTAGGAATGCGTATCACAACAGAAAACTGTCCTACTCATGCACCACGTATCTCCATTTATCACTCTGCAGGGTCCTACGGTACCAAACAGTTCTCTATTTCTCAGGACTCTATTTCAATTCCCTTTATACTGTATATCAACACCCTTCCCTTAATGACTGAAGAGGCAAGTGGTAATGAGCTGGCTGTACATGAACCCTGTTACATATTTTACAACGTACGCCTGTAATTGTCTCACCCTTTCTTTTTCCTTCGTATTTTATTTTTGATGCACGAGAGAAGAATGTTGCAGGGATTAGATCATTTAACTACTTAATGTTGTAATACTGAGCCTCAAGGCTTAGCCTGAGGAAAGTAAATACGGACCTCCTGAAGACATTTCTTACAACAGGCAATATTTTTTCATTTGTTGTCCGTTATCTAATTCGGTCACCACCGTTGGATTGCTACTAATGAAACAGGATTTATTCACGGAATTAAGAGAATTTCTCCACACCTAACAGATCATGTAGCGTGGATGAAAAATAATAATGATAGTTTATTCAGAATGGTTTTTTGGTGGCTGTTTCGATCAGCTTGCAAATCTGAACATCAATTATTGTTGCAGAGGCATAACGAAATTAATTTCAGATTTATTTAAACGAAATTTAGGCTGCTACTCCCGACAATATTGATTACTGGCCATATAATCACCTCGGAGCCAACGGATTGATGCCTGGAGTAACTGCAGTCCAAGGTTTTCTGGTTGAAGCAATGGTTACTTTCATTCTTGTCCTCGTTGTCTATGGAGTCTGCGATAGCCGTCGAACTGACATCGGTGGATCTGTTCCATTGATCATTGGACTCACTGTTTCCTTATCTCATTTGCTTTCCGTAAGTCACCCATGCAATATTTACCTACAAACAAACTGAAACGAGCTACTAGAGTATTTTGCTAAATAACGTAAACTTTGATTTCTAGATTGGATACACTGGTGCTGGACTTAACCCTGCCCGTACCCTTGGACCCGCAATCATGACTGGATCATACGACAACCTTTGGGTAACACTTTTTATTTAGCATCTTAAGTGTTTAATCTCGAGACTTTGCTAATCTGTTTTTATATTTATTGTAGGTTTACTTCGTGGGTCCCTACCTCGGAGGAGCTGTTGCTGGAATTTTGTATACAGTTTTGTTCAAAGCCAAAGCTGCAACTCCTAACGAGGAGTTCTAAACTCATCCACAAGAATTCTCATTGTTACCTTCTATATGTGGAGCCGTCAATTATCATTTAGTTACTGTATTACAAATAGGGGGAAAGTTTTAAGTACAGAAAAGACAAGCATATTCTTAAGAGGTTATAGGAAACTTATTTAATTTTAGTGTCAGACTTATGTAACTTACAACATGCAAAGTCCATTATTGATCTTGTAATTCATATGCATTAATGTATATTCAGCATAAAGAATTGTACCACAACCATTCTCAACAAGTTTGTACCTTTCTTCCAAACAATTTGAACTAACCAATACAAAGTAATCAGCCATATAGTGTGAAGTAGTTTATTGACACCAAGTAGACCTACCAGTGTATGCAAACTTGGTTTTGGTATCAATTGATTTCCAGCAGCCATAAAATACACAGAGCTAAATTAATAAGCTCCCACAATAAACAGACTCATTAATTACGGTTAGACAAGCTATCTAAACTGCCTCTAAATTACACTTCGCTTTTATCAGCCTTGTTAAATACTATAGGTCATCAGTAGGTCCCTTTATCAATTTTTAATCAGAATTTGAAACATCAGATCCAAGTTTTGCTAAAATTGTGAAGCATCGTCGCTGAATCTCATTGTTTCTTTAATTCACTACAATAATTTCGTTTTGTTTAGCCACTCTCACTATTAGTTTTATTGAATAACCAGATGTTTAGATATTCATATTTACTGTTATTATTACTGATGTAATTATCGATTACTAACTTTTTTCATTTAAAGGCCGATTAGTGCAAGTGTTAAATAATAAAGTCATAAATATATGAAAGGTCTGCAAGGAGTGTTTATTTTTTGTTTTTTGGCAATTTTGGTTACTTGAGACTAGGTACTAGGTACTCAAAGCCAGGCTGATTGTTTAATTTTAAGGATCTTCAAATTGCCCACATTTGATAACACATCTCTTATCGGTGTGACTGTGACTCATCGCTATGCCCAGATTCCTTACTCCAGATGGAATGTTATGAATATATGGCAAATTTACTATTTAATACCTCTCTTGACTCTCTTCTAAGCTTTAAATCAAAGCCATTAACATGTCATAAATCAATTACACAACAAGGACCTTAAATAAACTTAAACAGCCAGGGATGTATTCAAAATATCACTTAAAGCATCATTATGACTTTTCGATGACTTGCGGAGTAAGGAGTACGCTTCCTTCTATAAGGCCAGAGGATTTTAGTAAAATTGGAAGTATTTGGCACTTTGCTGAATCATAAATAAAAGTGTGGAAGTAGACGATAGCTCAATAAAGCACAAAGGTAATTATGAAATGCGAAAATTCATACTTCAAGTCATCATGAATTGGTTTTATGATCTGTTGGCAATAATATATAGTGCGTGCTTCAACTCATCGATCGCATCTAGGCTTCATCCTTATTAAATGTCCACTCAAGGTTTTCTTGTTTCAAAAAATCCAATTATCAAAAAACAATATGCAATAAAAGTCAACAACTGTCAGTGAGAATCATGATCAAATTAGTGTTGCGACTTGTCCTCTGTTGTTGGGTACACTATTTTTTGAAGCAGCTATAACTTTTAAAGTCAACCTTTTACAAATGACGGAAGACTCCTTACTGTGTGCTTTCATTAAATTCACTATTGATTATTCATGGAACTAAAAATCCGTTTTTAATATCCATTAAGGAGAGTTATTACAGACATCAGGCGTTTTTGGGTAAAATATATGGCTCATGACAAAGTAATAATGGTATTAGGTACGTTAGCCAAATAATATGTTATTTACTTTCCATCACCGAGCTTGAATGTCAAGATCACGGTCACAGTTCGTTTTTATGAAGCGTCTTGAAAGATGAGCCTCTTGATCTTAAAGTTCATGCAATTTATTCTTAATCTTTCTTAGAAAAGCAATAGGAAGTGAGAGATGGAAGAATATTGCTACAAAACAAAGAGTGTGATCAACGAATTTGTAGCAAAGGAAGCAAAATATGATACCAAGAAGTTATAAGCAAAATAAATCTTGGATAAACAATCACATTTGTTGTAATTGCTGGACACAATGAATTAATCTGTTTACAAATACTGCGCTTGAGTGTTTGGTAATTTGTGTTGTTGTAAACCAATTGGACCTTGTTAATTCAATATTATTAATTATGATATCATATTCACAACTATTTACCAGTAGTTCGTAGGGGAAATGGTTAATCCTCAATTTCTGTAATTTTGACTGTATAAAATTAATCCTTGACTTGGCTTGACTTCATAAGAATATTGTAAAGTGCTTCTTGGAAATGTAAGAACCTTGAATAATTACCATTATACCGAGTTTGACAAACGAATCGTACTTTAGCTACTTAAATCTTTCTATCTTGCAAAATGATTCCACAGAACATATTAGGCGAATCTTGCAGAATTAATAGCCGTAATATGCAACATATTAAGCTGTGTCAGGAAATACTGATATCCGATCTACTTTTCTTTAAATTCCTCAGTAATATCTGTCCAAATGGAGTGCAAAGTGCTTGTATTATGCTAATAAAAAGTCATAAAGATCTCAACGCCTAAGCGTAATTTAACACCTCGATCTTCTCCTGTCAACGCGAACCTTATTGTTGTGGTAAGTGTAAATATATGAGGAAACTGTACTAATATCGAATAACACCAATGCTTGAATAGGACCTATTGAAGGATTTAAGAATACTCTCATTGCAAGTTGGCACTTGGTTGGCACAACTTTGGCTCGTTGATCATTTGGTAAAGTAGAGACTGAGAATAAAACAGAACAGATTAAATGTGAGATTACATTATTTTAAGTTTTCACCCTAGCTTATTTACTGATGTGATGCCTATCAAAATTCACTGTCTTGATTCTAGGAATATTCATAAGATCGAGGCCATTTAAATGTATAGAAAAACAACGTATAACACGCTTAAATCAAGAATACATGTACACATGACCCTCACAATCAAATGATGTTCAAAAGGTGCAAAAATACATTTTTCTGCCGAGGTGATTTGCATAGATGATCAAGTTCATGTACATCGACAACTGACTGAACGATATTGTCCCGTCACAATGAGATTATTAATACGACATAATTATTATCTGATAAGGGGGACACTTCGCTAATTCGTTCGATGAGCTGAAGTAAGAAAGATGAAGTGTCACAGCAATCACAGAAGAGCGATGAAGCAATGACAAATGATTTGAGGACGCTAAAACGCTCATTATGGAATATGGAGGTGAGATTTGTGCGATCATTTTACAGGCTTGGACTCACGCTGCTAAGCTGTGTGTGTGTGTGATACTGATGGTGGTACGGAAGTAATAAATGAGCTCAAATCAAATTCCTTTTTTCTGTTGAATGTGTCTTATCTGATTCGAAAGGAAGTAGAGGGATTTTAGCATCCTTCGTGGTACAGAAATTCATTGAGTGACTCAATAAAGATGATGTTGCACATAGATGGTAAAAAGGGATGGCAACTTAATCCTTCCGGCCTTGTCTATCTTCTATCATGCGATCTTTTGATAGGAAGATTGTCTTTCAGAATTCACATCTTTAGCTTGTGCCAAGAACTTAACCTTATCAATGAGCGACATTCAACCCATCATTTCCTAACCTGATCTCTCTGGATCGCAAACTATTTCATTTTGTGCGAGAGAGGTGATATTTATTTTTACTGACACTTCCCTTGTTCCCATACAGTTAATGAAGTGCAAACAAAGATAATTTTCGCGAATTGTAGAATGGCCAATAGCTTGAAGAAATGGGGTGCGTAAACAAAAATGTCAAGTGTAAGTGTAACTTACATTTAGTGAAGCGGATGTTATTGGGCACTCCAAGTTTTGGAATGAGCATATCATCATCACTGCAAATTGGATCTTTTGTTCGATAGTGTCACAGACAGAGCAAAGATGTTGAAGATGATGATGCATGTTCTTTTCTCTGATTCTGAAATTTTAAGGTCACTATTCTCATGGGACTATTCAGATCATACTCAATGCTCATTGAGGCGTTGCTTCAAAAGATTCGATTCGTACATGCAGAAACACACATCTTCATTGACAGTTTAAGTTTCAATGTTGCTTGTACAAGCAGAATGATTGTTCGCATGGGATTTTTACTTAGCTGAAAATGTCATTGAATAAAATCAACGATCCATGTTATTTGTATCATTGATTAAAAGATGCGGGGACTTCCTGTCATTGTACTGTGTTGAGCTATAGATAAATATGATGCAATATGCAATAGACTTCAAGGAAATTAACTCTGTAAGCGGAAGATGCGTGTATATGCGTCTTCAAAGACTTAATTATTAATT
This sequence comes from Isotomurus graminis, assembly GCA_034696565.1. NCBI lineage: Eukaryota > Metazoa > Arthropoda > Collembola > Entomobryomorpha > Isotomidae > Isotomurus > Isotomurus graminis. The sequence goes on from JAQGAB010000143.1 coordinate 22,330, forward strand.
CAATAGTCTCTAAATATGCGTCGTAAAATCTCCCAGATTTTCAACTTTATAAGAACTAAGATTTCCTGATTAAATTTTTTGCAGGCTCTTTTGTAAGCTATACGTAACTAATCTTAAAAGATAATCATTTTACTTGTATTTAACAGGTGCCGCGCAGAATGCGGCATTCTTCAAGAGGTTTGTTTCACGTAGTTGTCATCAAAAATGAAGTAAAATATGTGTGTAGACATGGTCCTTATATGCAGAGATTTGATCTTGAAGTGGCATAATTTCTCCTGGGGGATTGTTGGCATCAGCACGAGTTTCTGCGTGTGTGAGTAAGACTAATAAGTTAATGGTTGATGTGCAATAGAAGCAATTAAAACTGCGAATGTCAACTTTCAAGAATATTTAATGCACTTGAGATCCATGTATAAGTTCTTTATTCTCCCTCAACATGTGTCCTTTGCTTTTGAAACAAATGCCAAGTTTAATTCCTTAATTAGAAGAGGGTTGGCAGAAACTGATCTCAGCTTGGGTAGACCAACGAACGAACATGGCTTGTACCTCTGCTTGAGGAGTTCTATTGAGTAGCATTGATAAACCTAATAAATTATCTGAGCCTCAAACTGCGACAGCAAATAGGAAGCCAAATTCGAATAATCCATCAGACGAATGTGTTTTCTTTTCAAAGACCGTATCAAATTTCAAGCAAAACATTCCATCTCATAAACTATCCTGCTTGTAACTACTAGTTGATGGTTAAGGTGGAAATAAAAATGGTATGAAATCAATATATAAACATAATTCATGATGAAACCCACGGTAGCTGAGTGTTATTTGCATTTGCAGAGTATTCTCTTCCGTAAGCTTATCACAATGTTACAAAAGTCAAGAAGCATATCAAGTAATCAAAGAATCCTACAAGTGAAGTCGAGGCTTGATTCCCACCTGCAGAGAATTAATCAATAAATATTGCCATATCACTCTCATTCCAAGCATTTTCGGCATCTTTCTTCCCAAATGCCATTGTAGAATGGGTTTTGAATAACACTCCCAATGGAAGATTATGGGACAAGACAGGGTCATTTTGCTCATTTATCTGCATCACTCTTGAATCTTGACTCATTCAAATTTTCCTTATTACGAAAGGATATGTGGCTCCCTACAACTTAATATGCGTAAAGTTTTATATCGGCATTTGATGCACAACAGGATTCCTGAGTTTGGTTTACATAAACCTGACTAAAATATATCGGAAATCCCTGCTATATTACATAGTAGCAAAAGTATTTTCAGAAACACATGCGACAGCATTAATGTGAAATATAATATGGAAAGCCTATATAACCTATCGTCCGTTTGTAAGAAGCTTTCAACGCTGCTGGCTGTAGAAACCTGACAAGACAATTTCTTGAATGCTAAATGAACATTTTATGTGATTAAGGTTTGCCCTTCTTGCCTTCTTCATTCTCGGTATTAGGTAATTAATGGCGCACACCCAAAGAAATAATACATTTCCTTTCTGAAATGAGTTCCTATTGCTTTTATGTCTGAAATGTTAATGTATTTGATATCCCAAGTCCCCTTAATTTACTAATCAAGACATTCAAGGAAACAGCTTGCGCTAAAGGGCTGAGCATCAATGCTACTCAAAAATTTTGCATTATAAACTTAAAGTGGGACTATTCACCATTATTGTTTGCATTTTATGAGATGAACATGCAACATGGTGTTTTAATTCTATAGTTATTCATGTTTTAAGGATCAAAACGTAAATACATAACCAAAGCGTTGCATAACATACTGAAGTAAAATTAGACTTTTAAATTAAACCTTGATAGGTTTGTGGTTGCGGTATTTCCGTACGGAATTTTGTTTCCGATGGAATTCTTAACCATAGGTTTCTACGCACATAAATTTTAATGTCACCTTTAACTACGATTGCTAATGTTTAATCGAACTAGCAGACAAATTCTAGTACAAATACGTAGCATACATCGGAATTGTCTGTCAGTTTTTTTCCCCATTTGTAGGCATACTGAGTTTTACAACCTCAAGATTTTAAAATATTTCTAAAAGGAACTAACCATTTGCCAGTGAGAATTTGGTCATCATGAGTCCTCGCTTTTTATTCATCAACATAATTTTCTTCTACTCGTTTACTTTCATAAAAGTAGAAGCGAAAATTGATGGGGGTGATTTCCCTTGTGAAGATGTGGGCAAATATGGAGTAAGTGCTAGACATTTAACTGTGAAAGGCTTTGTAAATATTTTGATTTTATTTAAACTTTCTGCAGCGTCATTTTGCTGGGGATGATGACAACTGTGACAGTGTAGGAAAGGTAGCAATAAAGGGTTCGTGTACGGCATTCAAAATATGTAACATAACACCAGGAACACCAGCCAAGTTGTCAACATATTCAGAATGTCCAAGCGATCACGTTTTTGACATAGCGGAGAGGAAATGTAAACCAGGAAAATACACCGAAAACTGTCCTCAGATAAAGTGCTTTCCAAATGGTATTTAACAGAAGAATTATAGGGGTATTAATATGAATATTAATGTAAAACACAAATAAACCAACGGTGCTATTGTACTCAGAGAAACATGAACATCCACACACGACTCCAATTTATGACCAACCCGAGCCTGTCACGTATCCTCCTGGTAGTGGGGACAGGGCCAATTCGAGAGCCAGAGCCGTTGAAGGTACAAACGCTGGGTCAACGTCAACTCAAACATTTACATTGGCAATTGCATTCATTGCAACCGCGGTATTGATGCCACTGATGTGAATATGTAAGTTCTAGTACCAATCCGTACTTACCAAATGCAATAAATACCAATCAAAGTTGATACAAAGTGAATAAAGTATAAAAATTTATAAATGAAAAGTTTGCATCTGTTTCATTCTTGCTTGCATCTCAATAAGCTTATTACTCTCCGTTTTCGTTGCACTCCTTCAACATCAAATAATTGCAGGACAATTTTCTAGCAAAGTAAGCTGACAAGTAGCAATCGGTTCATTTAGATCTAATTGCATGCACACGAAAAATACGAAAAAGAAAGTTGAGTTTCAATGTTCCCAGCAGATGAATGAGTGATTGTCTGAAGAAATGGCAAATTGTGTTTTTATGAGGTAGCAGGATTAAAACTGCATTGCACAAGATCCTCATCTTCATATCTCGGTGCGTGATGATTCTACTTGCAGAATTTGTTCTTCTCAAAGAAACTGCAGAAGTGTGACTTGAGCATCACGAAGATTAGTCACGGTGTAATTTGGATTTGATCACCTTCATTCAATTCATCTTCTTGTGTCTTGTGTGTGTGAATTGTTTGATTCAACTCTTTGCCTGTCAGGGTGAGTTGCACATGTATTGGATGAGTATACTGACACGGTGTGGTTGCGGATTACGGATCCCAACGGATGTCTTTTACTTTTAGTTTATGTTGTTCTACACGAGTCCCACTTTCAATTTCGCATTGTGTACATTATTATTCGAAACAGTACTTATCCCCATTAAATCGCTTGTGAATTCCCAGCCGAGTTGATGCTGAACAAATAGGACTCTGTGATTTTACTTTTCAAGAAATGATAATCATAACTATACAGGATTACTATTCTAATAAAAAGTGTTACAGGTAAGTGATGTGACATGTAGTACCTGTTATCGTGTGGACAGGTAGAAATGCAATTAACACTTAATATGTGTACTACTCAAGATGAAAAAAATATTATTATTAAACCTCCACGCAATAAGGTACCACTACCATTAGCAGCCTACATTGGAGCACTCCAATTTCATACCAATTATTAAGAGAAAAACTGCAACAGGGCTGCGAGTGCAATTAGATGAGTCCTAGAACTCAAGAGTTGCCACAAACAATGCAAAAACTATTGTGGCATGGCACACATCTTTTAAAATTGCGACCATTGTCTTTTCATCGGTACCATAATTTTTTGCAGCACAAAAATGTTAGTGATGGTGGTAGGAAGGAATATAGGAAGCGTCCACATTTGAGCGAAGAGATTAACTGCAATTTATCAAATCTCTGTCATTTTTAGCTTGCTACCAATTAAATAGGATCCTTCTAACTGACTTGTTTTTTCGCTTGTTTGTCATTTAAATCGTTGTTTTCTCCTGAGAATAGATAGGAATGTAAAATGACTTTTTCTGAAAACATTGTGACTCACCTGTAAGTATCGTCCTAGTGCTTATAGATTTTTTGAAGATAAGATCCACATAGTCATCAATAAGCTCATCATCACTTCATCGAATAGGGAACTACCGACTTGGTATCGCTACCGCTTTATAGTAAAAAAAACACCTGTTTGCAAGAACCCAAGCTTTTGATTTTGCTTCGCACGTCTTCTGCATTATTGTCAGTAGAAGTGATAGCGCTGTAAGTTTCAATAGTGTGATTAACCATTTATCTTCCTGTATAGAAAAGCAATTCTATCCAAGTAGTTTGCGTATCGGATTAAAATACTTAAGTAGCATTGCAAGACAAGGGTAAGGGATATTTAACCAAGAGAGGAAATGTCTCGTGCCCCTACTTTGCTAAACTCGCTTTCATATTTTATTGAATCTCACTTCCTTATGCTCTTTTTACTTGCTCCTCTTCAGTTTCAAAACTGACTTTGCAGAATACTCTTCATAAAGTTGAAAAGAACAACCTCAGGAAAGCTTTCAAGTGTCAAACAACTACAGAAATTTTACGATAGTTTCTATTACTATTTTTTAAACTTGAGAGACTGCTTCTCCTAAACTTGTTTTGAAGATTAATCATGCATCAAACAATACTTAAGGCTCGAGGTAAGTTGTCTCTCTGTTGATTTCAAGTTATGCATTTTCTGTCACAATGTATTTGGAATAAATCAAAGTGCATATGTTGCGAATATTTAGCATTTAACTCGATGGTAAGAATGCAGATAAGCATTGCCCATTGTCAACTTTGTACAAAGTATGGTTCTTATGTCTATCTTCATTCAGTAATGTGAGAATGTATATTGACATTGAATATTATTAAAGGTTTAAAATTCGACTATCAATACGCCCGAATATTTCCGACAGACTTATCAAAAGAGGGCACAAATTGATTTTTATTTTATCCATGTCGTGTTCTTTGAAACCTAATATTAAAACAGCTTTTGAACAAAAGTTTCTCTTGTACAACTCAAATGACAGGTACAAGTCCAACTTTCAAAGAACATATATTCATGTAAACAAGTACAAATGGGTTTTCTTGTTTGAATAGTTTTTAAAATGTTTTAAAATTCAATTGGGTTGTTATGTTGTTAGCTAGGATTGGTATAATATACACATTCCACTTTTTATATGTAGGTAACAATGTAGGTTATTTTGGTTGTTTCTGGTTTCTGGAACTATTGAGCCAATAAAGCTAAAGATTGCATTCGGCAAGTATGTACAATGATGATGAGTAATAGTTCATCTTTATTATTCTTTATAGGTATGCTCATTTTAAACTACAATCAATAATTGAATTAGAAAAGATAAAATTGCGTTAAGGATTCTCAAGGCTGAACACGGTGTTTTCTTAATTTGATCAGCATGCTCTTTACTCTTGAAATTGAAACAGTGACATTGCCCATGAAAATAGTGGAGTTCCTTATGTAGCCAAAATTAAGATAATCGTATCTCTTCCATCAAAAGAATGATAGAATGAAGTGTATCAATAGGTGATTGATGAATTGAGTCGTTCATCCGGACACATGCTCTTCTTTTGAAGGCCTCTGAACTAGTTAAGCTCTCTATGACTTGAATTGACGAAGATGCATGACTTGATGGGTCTATAAATCATTAATTACCCAAAGTAATGCGCTTTTACTGCCACTACGTTCTTCTCTTCATTCAGCAAATCGATGGAGCTTTAGTCCTCAACAAGAACAATGTATGAATTATACTCAATTCTACCGAGTCATCATGAGCATTGTTAGTAGAGACTGATTCATCTTTTAGGTGTTGTATTATTATGGGGGATTCAAGTAATGTTGATTCAAAGCCAAACAATACGAGTAATTTGTCTGAGAAGCAGCAAATGTTCATTAAAAAGGTGTCTGTAGTCAGAAATGAAGTTGCTCCTGCTGTCCACAATTTTAAGACATCTAAAGGTCAGAATCATATTTTGAAAATGTAAAATGTTTGTTAAAGGGATATACTTTGTAAACGCAATTCCCTAGTAATTGTGATACCAATACTCTACATTTGTCATTGAGATTTTATCTGAAGTCTAGCTTATATCAAAGCATAAAATACTGAATGAGTCAAAGATGTTGGCATATTCCAAAATGAGTACGTGTATTTCCACATTCTGCATTATTAAATACAGATGACCGACGAGTGTAGAATTAAGCATAACCTTCAACTTTACTACGTAAGGTTAAGAACCCAAAGTACAACAGAATCATTGAAATTAAATTATATTGCAACATCTCCAACAATGTAAATATGCACAGTTATCAAGAAAGATGTTCTACATTCAACTGCAATTCCCAACCTCATAAGGTTTTTGCTCTTTGCCTGCAATATTAAATAAATTTGCAAGGTGAGTTTTGCGAGTACAGAATCGTCTGAATAAAATAATCAGATCTGCAATATTACAGACTACAAAGAAGTTTTAAACAGTGTATCTTAATTGAGTAGTCACAAGAAAATTATATAAAATTAACAGTTACAACTAGAGAAAAACGAATAGTAACAAATTGCAGCGAATCCAAGCATCTTCATTTCATTCAAGTAAGAAACTAGTTCTGCACTTTTTGTGTTTGAGGTTGTTCATGTAGGGCATTGAAGTTAAAGACACAATCAAATCTCACCTGTTCAGACTTTCTACTGTGTCTCGTGGTAATGACGAAACAAATCGGTTCGATTAATTGGGTTGTTATTTGTAAGCTTGTCACTTGCGATGAGCACAGATAAATACAGAGACTCGCAGTATGTGACAAATGTGTTTGCTTTGTGAAGGCTAAACCAACGGAATTTATTGGAGACTTACTTACCATTTCAGTTTATCATACAAAAGCATGATGATACTCTGGAAGTTGGTTAATAATAATCAGGCCCGGCAATGTAAGCATTGATAGTGTTTTTTCAACCGTGTTTAAAGTAATCGCTGCAGTTGTGTCCTACTAAATGGATATTTAATGCAAACTAAAGCGAACAAAAGTTTATCGTGTATTTAACACGGGATGAACAGTTGAGAGTGTGTTCCGATTCATCAATGGAATTAAAAATGGAACAAACTGACTGCAGCCTAGTCCATAGTTGCATGGCTTAACTGAGATTTACTTGAGTGTGGAAGATTATTGCAGTCATCAGGGAAAAGTGCTGATATTGTGAGATACAATATTATATGATCTCTGTGCATTTTATGGATTTTTTATTTTTACTATTCTAATCCTAAATCAAGAAATTCTATCCCAGTAATAATTATTCATGTCAGCCAGTCAGCCCAATTATAAAATGTGCTGGTGTGTATTACATCTAATTCAATAGGGATTTATATAGCTGTCAACTGTCATACAAGCAAATACCATTGCAAACTGCGAATCCAACTAAATGCAGAGCTCATTGACACCAACAGTCCAGTATAAAGTAGCGAATTATTCTTTTGTTCTCGATACGAAATCCTATTAAATCAATACATTGGAACCTCGAAGTTTTTATGTTTGTGGAGCTTTCAATCGATTCAACTTGTAATAAACCTAACACGCACATTTACTGGGAATCGTTGCTTAATGTTACTTTTAACAAAACGGGAAGAATAAGTAGCGGGTAGTTAATAAAAGTTTTATGAGAAGGAGGAGGATAGCGAAATGAAATAAGAAGAATTTTTCATCATGACAAAAACGAATCGAGTACATGTAACCTGATTGCAGATATTTCACTATCAATGCAAAGTGTTAAATAAAAGCACGAATACAATGAAGTGTTCTAGTTGGGTGTATGAGAACAGAATAATGCATTAAATATTGAAGGCTTGTAGAGACAATACTCCGCATTTTCCTCAGGGACCACCTAACTAAACTTTTTCTCCATGGGACAATAATACGATACATTATATTGATCAATGATCATACATAACACCTTTCGACGGACAGTGGTGGACATATAATGTGTGTGAGTGAGTGTATTAAAGCTAAGCTTTTAGCACAGCATCATCGAGTCCCTGTAGTTGCAATTTAGCATACATAACATTGCATTAAATTAGGGAAGGGATAAAAATCTGTTAAATAGTATTCACATCTTCAGTAAGGGTTATCTCTTGTGGGGTTAGTTACTGTTTAATCCAGTCCATACAAACCAAGAAGCATCTAGTTCGCTTCTTCCTCTATAAATTGCTGGAAAGCACTTTAGTAGTAATAAGTATACACGTCTGAAAGTGAATATTGTTCACTCAAGTCTTGGAGGATTAAGCAAAAAATCCGGATAAAGGAACTTGCTCGTCTCTCTCCCTCTTGAGTTGTACGATAAGACGAGCACATGTAGGTTTATAAAAAGACTTACACAAGTTACATCTCCAATCATTCCTGAATCATATCCAGCTTGAAACACAAGCTGTTTGTGTCTCTTGTTATATTCCAAGTTTAAGTTTAGACTTAGGTCTTTGCCACCTTCTGAGTTTACGGAAGACACCTTGTGCACTCCAAAGTGAAAATAAGCTTACTGTAAAAATCTCTCTGGGAAGAAACACATTTAGAATCTTTGACAGTGACACTCTTTTAGGATTTGGTCGCGGCAATCCCACGTAACTACTCGTGTATTATTTTTTATCATTGTGTGGTTAATTCTCATTGCTTGTCTCATTTTTTACTTACTTTCGTATTGCGGTGACAAAAAATTACCCAGTTTTGCATTTCCTCGAGTGTAACATTTGCTCAGTCTCAAATCATCCTTCAAGAGAAAACGGTTTCATCCAATTAACCAAAACTAGTTGAAGAAAGGAGATTTAGGTGAAACTTTAACCATTTTACTTAGTTTCTGGGAATCCCAATTAGTCTCACTTTAGTTAACTTTCCTATTCAAACTAACACGTCTAGAGGTGCTCGTTGTGGCCAGAATTCACGAATTTTGTGGTAGAAACTAAATAACTCTTGGGTTGCGCACAGCCAGACTCTCTGTCACATCGGTTATGTTGACACGTTAATAAGAAACATGAGAAGTCTGTAATTATTATATAAACGAATTTTGCTATACTCACTCATGTACAAAAGCTTACATTTATTGTCTCATTCAAGACTAACACACGCATTCTTTGAAAATGTGTGTCTATTATGGATTTTCACGTCACCCAAGTTCTCATAACACGCTGCGCAAAATCAAATTTAAATGCCCACTTCGTCACAGCATTTGATAAAATACAAACCTAACTCCCTAAATTCCCTTACAAAAGCTATCCCAGTTTGCAATAAGCAGAGAAAGATTTCACATTCGCATAACAGATCTAATGCTCCAGGCCTCAGCGGTCCAATAAGTTACAAGATTACTAAAGTTCAATTTGCGGAAGTAACTTTTACCTCAGTTAAAAATAAAGTTCAAGATATTGCAAAAGGATCTGCTGTTGTTCTAGGCAAGAAAGCTACTAAGAAATCTAAGCTACCTTCTACAAAAAATGAACTGTATCTGTGTGATTTCTCAAATTCTGTCTTACTGCATCAATTTGTTGATAGAAATTTAGGAAAAATCATAGCATACAATGTTTTCATAATCTCAAATAATAATGAGAATGACAACACCAAGGAACAAGTAGTATCCCATCAGAACCTGAGCTTATTACACACGGCTTGGGAAAATCGCGCATTACATGAGATTCCTCTTCAGTCAAAAGTTATATCTTCAAACTATTTGCATCTCAGCAGACCTATCTTGCATTCAAATGAAGTTTTAACGATGAACAATATTAAGAAGAACTCAGTAGCATCTTTAGATAAACATCCTATTGATACTTTTGTACGTAGAAATAACATTTCTCATACTCCTGAAGCAATACGACCTCCGAGTGTCAAATGTAATGACTCTTCAGTAGTTGGTCTTCCTTCAGAAGATCGACCTCGGACTGCGCGTTTAGACAATCGCTCAACCCCATTTGACGTAATTAAATCTCATTTAAAAACAGACGCCCTCAACATGTCGTCAATGCAGCTTGCAATGCCGAAGAAGGACATTTGGAAGTGTTTGATTGGAGAGCTGATTGGAACTGCGCTTCTCATTATCATCGGATGTGGAAGTGCCCTATCCCTTGAGTTACCGAAGGCATTGAGCCTCACTGGCATTGCGTTATGCTGGGGATTCACAGTCGCTACTTTAGCTCAGGTATGTCGAGTGTTTCAAATACTCCTTTTTGCGTTATATTTGCAGTTTACAGGTAACTTATTCAAGTGAAATGGATTATACAGGCAATTAACATTTTCTGCATACCTTTATCTTGTGATGAGTTGGTGGAATCAATAGAATTACCAAGAAATCTTACCAAGGTCAATAAGGTCATGAGAGAGAGATTATCAGTCAAACAGCTAAACTGATAATAATGAGATTAATGTGTTCCATCATGTTCCATGTCATCAAATTGCACTGCTGCAATGTTCAAGATTTAAGATTGCTGATAACTAGATTAGTGTCAGTCATATGCAAATGTAGTGTCATCTTGACATGATGGACATGATGTTTTTCAGCAAATTAATGCAAATGACAGAGTAATGAATGAGGCAAAAGGGTGGCTGTAGATTAAGCTGAGTTTACGTGAAGGATTGGTTTTCATCTATGATGACATTCCGAACGTTCCGCGTTGGCGTTAATTATTTAGAGCATTCAAGGCTTTAAATTTGTAGCTGGATTTTGAACACATTGTGCAGTACAGTTTGCATACACTTAAGGGGAACTGCGATAATAATTACATACTTGAGGATGGACACTCCTTGGCAGCCTTGAGCAGCAAATTGTCACTTTTTGAAGACATAGTTCACTAGATGACATTTGACATTCGATCTTCAATTTTGCAAGATCAGTGCACTTGATATGATTCATAACTAGGTGGAAATTTTGGCATAACAGAGTTATAATTATTTTACATAATGCTAATGGACGTCTCTACCTTACGAAGAACATGATGTGTAGTAAAATCTACATGATGTCTTGCCATAATCTTTGATCTTGAATGCCGAAATGAATTCATAAGAATTTGGGCTGAGATCGTTTGCATTCATAATGAAGAGCATTTCCTCTTATTTGGAGAATATTGGTTTCCTTCCTTCTTTTTATTTGGTAAAAATGTGCTAAATTTTGGCAATAAAGCATTCTACCTTTGTCAAGTATGAATTGGAATTTCTTTTCAAGTTTTACGAGATTTTAGACATTATGCCATTTGTCTTTTATGAAACACTTTTAGCTATTAACTCAAGCTTATCTCACGGTCATCTCTTGTCGGTCCTTTTAATATATAAAACATGCATTGCCACTTTTTTCAATAAGAACGAGTCGTTTGACATCGTTTGATGGATCGCGTATATTCTGTGGTCTTGAGTGAGAAAGTTAATTTTGTCGTAAATATTTTGTGACTCATTCCAGTTGGAAGTGATCACGGAAGTTCACGGAAATCGAGAAATATTTACTGCTTGACAATAGGTGCACACTGCAAGAAGAGGTTCAATATTTACGGAATTCCTGAAACCTAGCATTTAATTTCTTTGGCTGCATTTTATTTCGGAATCGTAGTAAGCATTTACTAAAGTAAAGCACGCACGTAGTACAGGTAAACTGATTGAGTTGTAAAAACTCATTACAAGAATATCCGGGTACTAATTAGTATGTCTATGCAAAATGCGTGTTATCTCACTAAAGCTCCCTTCACCACTACAATACAAATGCTGACAAACTTTTATTATTGATGTAATAGAATTACAGTAGTTGAAACAGATGAAGCCGTAGCTTGATTAATTGTTTGAACTACGCCTTCAACTCAGTCTTATCGGTCAAACGTTAATTGCCTTCAGGACTCATTACAATGAATAATACCTACAGCAAATACTATCAGTCAATCTCAATCTCAAGGTGTCTAAAAATTGAAGCTCATTTGTAGGTAGCCAGAAACAATAAGAGTAATCACGAATCTACAGCTCACCTAGAAAAGGTGCAGCTGACCTAAAACACAAAAGTACATCAGTGGTTTATCATTGAAAGGACATTTTCAACACTTGTGACTCATTATATTTTTTAAACCTCATAGTTTACATTTCAAAAGGACACTTGTTAAAGTGGAAGCTAAAAAAATGCGTGCTCGTATAAATACCAATAATCCTCCAATTCACTTCGTTTGTTGATGAAATCTCTAAATAGGACTTAACGCATTAATTATTGTGCTGAAGAATGAAATTGTTATGTTTATTACCAGGCGCTGGGCCATGTCAGTGGGTGTCATATAAATCCAGCCGTTACTCTCGCCATGATGGTCACTGGCAAGATTGAAGTGATAAAAGCCGGACTCTATGTTGTGGTCCAATGTATTGGGGCACTGATTGGGACTGCTGTACTGAAGGTAAGCTGACTTAAGGCTAACTTAAGATTACAAATGCATTTTAAATTCAGCGTGACACGTTATTATTACTATTAGCACTCATTTGTTATACAGAATTCATACACACCCTGTCATTCAGCACAGAAAGGGATAAAAGTTACTTCAACAGTATCATGTCATTCAAATAACACTCCTTGGTACCTATGTCGAATCCGTTACGCAATAAATCAAAACGTCCGTTCATTTAATCTTTGAGACTTCAATCTCGTCAGGTTAAGGCCACTTAAGATCAACCTACCTGGTTGGGGTTAAAATATGAGTCTGCACAATCAGCCAGTCTGGGATTAACACAGTATTGCCAATCTTTACTATGAATACAAGTCATTATTGGCACGGTTTGTGCTGTGAACCGTGTTTCAAATTGTTAGATGCACTTAATCTGTCTTGGGTTGGGCCACAAATCCATTCAATCTGATGTGTCCATTGTTGTAGTGAATTTTCAGATAGTTGATCCTCAATGACAAGTATTCCCACAGGAGAAGCGTAGACATTAGACATAAAATATAGCGTACTAGTAGATACTCACGCACTGTGTGAAACTTTTGGAAAATCTTGTGAAGTACCTCTTCTTGTGCAGCAAGACTACTGAACTAGTTAAAGAGCACATCATCTAAATTAAAGTGCGTTTGAACGGAGAATGATTGATTAAGGTGATGATTGGATGGAGCATTTTCAATGTGTAATTAAGAAATATACAATGGGGATTTTTTACAAATATATTTATTACATAAGTGGTACGCACTTTCAATTTTTCTCTCGTAGCTATTTGAACCTTCTAGACTGAATCCACAAGAGCATGCATGATGAATGACTGGCTGCATTAAATAACAGTTTAATTGTGATCGGTCGTGACGAGTGAAAAATGTTGGAATTCCTGAGTGATGCATAAAGTGTCGATTAGTCACACTCCTTTAATCAATCGATGATAACCTAGAGATTAATGAAGAAATTCGTTATCCTCTTAAACCTCTAAATAACAAGTAACTTTGGGTGTTAGCTCTTGTTTTGTAGCTGCCAGTTTGAGTATTTCTCGAACTTTGCTTACCACAAGGCGGAACATAGATTCCTGAATTAACTCAGTTTATAATGTAAACTCATAAACTTATATTTCTCTTGTGTCCAGGCGTTGACACCTGAAGGAATCTTCGGTGACTGGGGAGCCACTCAACTACACAAGGACGTCTCCGCACTTCAGGGATGTGGAATTGAATTCGTCTCCACATTTGTCCTGGTGCTGGTTATCTTTGGAGCAACTGACGAGAATCGAAATGACTTGAAGGGATCAGCCCCGCTTGCCATTGGTTTGGCTGTCAGCTGTATTATTATGTTTGCAGTAAGTGAATATAAACTGCAATTAATAGCCCTGCAAAAGTGTGATTCAACAAAGTAAAAACATTTATTTTATTTCAGGGGCCTTTCACAGGTGCTAGCTTGAATCCTGCAAGATCCCTTGGACCAAGTGTTGTAGGAGGAAACTGGGATAATCATTGGGTTTACTGGATTGGACCTATTGCTGGTGGATTGGTAGCTGGAACTTTGTACCAGCAACTACTTCGAGCTTTAAGTACAGCGGAGATCGAAGCTAATAAACAGGCCAATGAAGAGAGACAAAGGAATATCGACACGAAAGAAGGCTCAGTACCCAACGTCTAATTGTATGAGTTACTTCACCAGAAATTTACCAGTTTATTTATAAGCATTGATGTATTTTATTATTATTTATGTGCATACTACCCTTTGCTGGTGTATTTTCACTATAGTAAGATTTGTATGAATGAGTGCAATTAGGAGAATGTTGTTAGTTTAGGATTGATTCTGTTACTTTTGCGAACAATGTCCAGTCACACGGATAACAGTGACTCACTTATTCATTCGTACCATGACTATAGTTTGAATGGCGAAATCGTTATTGCTTAGAATATTTTGCGTGTCTGTCTCACTAACAAAGAACACTGTACGTGTGCTATTCGATACACCATTTGAATTTAAAGAAAATTCGACAAAACAAGCCTGGTGATTAAATTATAGAAACGCTATGTACTCATTTCCAGTTTTGTTCTATCAATCTATTTAAGCATTCCGAAAGATGTGAATGAGATAAATTATTACAAAAATGTGCCTACTGCTCAGTTCAAAGCACACAAAAAATTGAGTTTAATAATGTTGCAGCAAACTTGATAATTCTGATGTACTAACAATGTTAAAAATCTCATGTACCTAAAATTAGAAATTTAATTGTAAGTTAAATAGTTGTTGTTGAATGACTTTCGATATAAGGCGAATAATATATTTGATATAAAAGTCAAGTTGTTTGTTACAGCATTTTATTTCGGAGTCTTTTATTATTAATTTGTTTTAGATGGATAGTTTGATGTTTGGGAAGGACAATGGAGACATTTTCCAAAGTAATACCAGCAGAAAAACTAAATTGAACAGTATAGAAGAATACGAAACGTAATGCCGAAACACTCACCTGATAACGCAGCTGTCGCATTGTCTCCTACTAGACCTTCCTTCGTTTAGGACTTCAGACATCTTCGCCAATGATTACAGGTTATTTTCGGTGCTAAATAGCTGAAATTCTGTGGAAATGTGCCAAATACCCGCCTGTGTCAGAGACACAAGAAATCATACCTGATTTTTTATGAATGAAATAGCGCAAAAAATGAACTAATTTATTACGTATTTCAATTTTTATTAGGATTGCTTTTGAACGGTCCTCCTGGTAAGCGGGGTCTAAATTGAGTTATCCCATTATCATCTATTCTCATTATAATATTTAGGGTGCGGAAAAGCTTATGTTTAGTAAGGATATGCTGAATAAATCTCCTCCGTCTTAAGCCCAAGATTTTTCTCGGTTTCTAGAAATGAATTATAAATAAAGCATTCAATTTCTTGTAGTTTCTCGACAAAGAGGATGGCTGGACATCATAAAACCTTTTTCGCAAAATCAAGGACCACATATCTGCCTGTCTGCCTTAACTGTAAAGATGATCCCCAACCTGAAATGACAAGCTTGTCCACTCGAGCTATTACCATGCGTGACTTGACAATCACCGTTCTGGAATCGAAAGGGTTGAAAGAACATTGTGATGGGGATACTGTTCACTAGGTCCTGGTGTGTGCAGATAAAAAGATCGATGACTGTATGGAAATGAACTTGAATGAATTACACACAAAAACAAGCAATGAAATTGCTTTAAAGCAACGAAATAGTCAGCATTCTGTAGTATTGTTTATTATGAAATAAAATAGGAAAGCAATGTCGTATTCTAAATCTTAATAATTTATTGATAAAAGAAGCTAATATTGATGCTAAGCATTAACGTAGGCGAATGATCAATCAAGATAAGCCAACTATGAACCGACTACTGGATACATCAATTGTGATATAGTCTATATATAGTTCACGGATTAAGTCCTCTGATTTAGTGATGGACAACTTGGAGTTTTTATGGAAGTCCCCGGTTTGTAATTTTCCATTGACACAGACGCAGGTGAGTCTGTGCAATAAATTCGTACAATCTGTCAATCCATGAATTCTGATTAAGCCGAATTCAGCCTTAAGGCTGATTCAGGATATCCACCTGAATCGATTTATAATGCGTACTTTGATTGCACAGCTTACTTCAGCTTAGGGAATATAGCCAACACTAATCCTTTACAAACGGTATTTTTATCAAGTTTATTATGTAAAGCTGTCTTCACACTGCCTAGTGAAACTGGCTATGTTATCGATCCAGGAATTTCAACACATACTAATAATAGGTGGTCAACATGGCTGCTGCAAACGTGAATCATTATTATTTAACACTTTAAGTTAATGAACTCATGCATCAGAACCATAAACGTGGGAACGTGGCCATCATGACTTGACAACACCACAACCTCAATCTTTGAAGAAAATATCGACACTTGAACCAATTAGTTAATGTTTTTCGTATTTGACAAAACAAATTTAATTTAACTACGACACACGTTTTAATTGAAAACTGTGTGTTGCAGTGACTGATTAACAATTATGGTTAGCGGATTGGGATCAAACCATTGTTTTTGTTTCCTTCTCAAGCGAGTATATAACACGCTTGAATTCAGAGGAAACATTATATTTGTGCATTGCAAGTCATCAAGCATTGTAGATACCTTTGCATAAGAAACTTCCGAAGCCGAATTTTCGAAATGATTGGTGTTTTATCGGTGTGCTTATTGATCGTAGTGGGATCAGTAAGAGCGCAACATGGATTTGGACATCACCATCAACATGGGCTCCACCATGGCCATCATTTAGGCCATGGTCATCATCACCACTTTCCAGGACATACACATAAGGTACCTATATAAAGTAACAAACATGTACATTGTAGTATCAAGTGACAATTATGTATCAATCATTAAAACACGTCATTATTACAATCGCTAAATATCGATTTCTCTTATTACCCCAATTTCAGGTTATCCACAAGTCGGTTCATCATGGTGAGAATGCTAATTATTGTTTTGCTTGTATCTTATTTACCACTTACCGATACAGTAAGTAAATATTTAAAACCCATTAAAATGCAATGCAGCGGTTCCAGTACCAGTGATTGAGAAAGTTCCAGTTCCAGTTGTGAAGCACATACCGGTTCCCGTAATTAAGCATGTGATTAAGCATGTGCCGTACCCAGTGGTCAAACACGTTCCAGTTCACATTATCAAGCACGTTCCCATTATTAAACATGTGCCTTTCTTCTCGAAACATTTCTCCTTTTCTATCGGAAAGCACTTTCCACATTTTCACTCCCACCATGGTCATGGACATGGATATGGACA
>JAQGAB010000144.1:0-39707 GCA_034696565.1 Isotomurus graminis
AAGGGTTATTTGTACCTTAAACAATCACAAATTGCAAAATTGACTGGGCTAAAAGAGGCTGCTTGGAGTAGGTTTTATATATTAGACGAAAGTATTGTTTATAATACAATCATGTTCTAAATATCTGGTGGTGAAGGTAAGAAAAAGGTAATTTATGAATTAAAATAATAATAATAATTTAAAAAAATGTATACCTTCAGTTTTGGGTGGAGGAGGTTTTCTAGTAGCCCAATTTGTCCTGATGCTTCTGTTTCCAAGCCACTGGCCGTTCATAGCTGCAATTGCTGCTTCCGCTTCCTGTGAGGAAATGTTAACACCGTTCATAAGAGTGGTGGGATTAATAACTGGTGGAATCATGGTACCCGAGATTTCTTGTAGAATTGCATATATATTGTGATTAAATGAATGTATTGAATTGAAGTGCAAATTTAGTAGTGACTGGAGTAGTAAATAGTCATAATAGTAAAAAGTCTTGCATACGTTGAGAAAACAATTTAATAATGATGCGATATGAACACTAAGAATAAGTAGAGTTAAATATGTAACGTTATAGCACAAGTACTAAAAGACAAGACCAACTCACCGTCTTCTTAATGAACGAGACGAAGCCATATCCTTTGGACTTAAGAGTCTGTGGATCTCTCACAACCCGACAGTCTCTGAAAATGTCAATTAAAATAGCAAATAAATAAAGCTAGGTAAGCTAAGTCACATCACATATTCAATCATTCCTATAAGTGATAAGTGCTTACTACTAGTTTCGCTCAAAGCTGTATATGCGTACTACCGACTGCTTACAATGAATTGTACGTACGGAGTTTGTACTTTATAAGCATCCTCCTTACAGGTAACTTCATAATAAAAAGATCCTAAAGTGACTCGTTTTCTTTTCAATTTAACCGAACACTCTTAAATAAACTTTTACATGGAATTCATGGTATAATCTCAATTAGACATTCCATCTGGAAAAAGTAGAGGATGCTTAACATTTAGTAGTATCTGATGATACTAAAATTGTAAATATCTACTACAAAGCAGCATGTAAGCACGCACAGCTGCCAAATAATAAAACGAAGAGGAAATAGAGGAAAATAAAAGAGACTACAAAACAGGTAATAGAGTCTGAAGAAACATTAGAGGACAGGCCAAAAAAGGAGAAAGAAAGAAGTAAATGCGGACCAGAGAATTGAATGAATCATGCTTGAAATGAAGCAATGTGTGTGCATTATTTGTATCATAGACGGAATGGATAATCAAAGAGGAAGATAAAGAGAGAAGAAAGTGAATACATGAGAGAGTTGAGTGAGAGAGACGATATGCATATAAACTTGTAGACTAACTACACCGAGCGAATTGACATTTTTCACCCGAGCCTAATTCAATAGGACATGAATGGAATGTTTTCTTTTACCAAAGACAGAGAGAGGATAGTTGGATAAACTGATAATATTAAGATAGAGGGAAAGAGACTCTGTACAATTTAATCTTAAAATTGCTTCTAAATTTCATTCTACGTCGACTAAAGAGAAGAGGAGGAAACTAGAAGCAAACTATCCTACACAATACACAGATATCACCGAGATGAGAGAAAGCAAGGCCACAAGGGAATGGGCTAAAATTTCAGTTCCAGTTTTTTTCGTTCACCTCATCTCACTTTCTTTTAATCGACGTCTAGAACAATTCTCGCAATGTACGTGATCTTGAGTTTCGGGAGGCTTTTTTAATTTGATCTAAATTTAATTGAACCACTAGTGAAATGGAAACCTTTCTCACAAGAGATCTGAGATGGCTTATTGGACAACATTCATCTTGTGTTTCTGATACATAAGAAGTAAGAACACACATACACACGTTTTATATGTCTGCCCTTCCTAACTTGTGGCTTGATTCTTAATTGCTCTATAAGATTAGTATTCGTTCTTTGTCTTGAGACGTGTGTTAAGAGGATAAACACAGATCTGTTATTGTCCGAGGTCACTCCAAACTCGTGTGAATAAAAAAATGAATATCACTTTGGAACACACGTAGAATCTTATGTGGAGTTCCTTTGTGACGCGATATCAAAACCCAGATGCACAATGAATGTTAATTAAAGGGTGAGTGTGTGTCGTTGCTAGGATATAATATTTCGTCAGAGAGTATAGACCACACAAAACCGTAGGAAACAATAAACGTGGTCTGCATACATTGCATAGTTTAGTTGTTGAGCATCTAATGTCGCTGAATACAAAAGTACGAAATGAAGAAAGTGTTCGTTGTGGAAAGTAAATGAAAGAGGAGAAAATTGCCTCTTGGCTCTGTTTGGGAAGAATGCGAGAGGAACATTGAGAAGTTGGTTTGAGATTGATATGTGAATTATAGATAATATCGCGTTTCATTATGTGCTGCACAGCATTGCATATCAAGTTCCTGAATCTCATGAGATTATCCTGATGTATTCTTCTACTCCCACGGCAACTTACTACTACTTTATTCTATTTCGCGTCTTAAAAAACACTGGGAGGGTTGTATGAGGAAGCACACGAGAAAGAACTTTCCCCAGTGTATCCAAAAGCATACATAAAGTTGTTCTTCATGTGTAATATCTGGACAAAACACTACAGTCTTGTAACTGACGAGGAAGGACAGCTTTACATGGAATGGCACATGACTTGGCCACTATTAGTCGTATTCGAACCACCACACACACACTCATGTGTCGACTCAGATGAGAAAGGGAAAGATATTTCTACCCTCCGAAAAACTCAAGTCACGGCTTCCACCACCATCACTACCACCATGGCCATGTACTTTCTTCACATTTATGACCTCTACGTATTTTTCTTGCCTCTATCTCTAATGGACTTTCTGTTTGAACTCCTTTTCATTCCCTGTTTGCTCCCAAGCAGCATGCACAGTAAATATGGGATGTGTGTAATTTCGTAAAATCAAGTATTCACTCCCTTTTTAGCATCTCAAGGATTGGAGACAGTTTCTGTGCTCGAAGACTTTAGGAGGGGCCAACTTATTTGGTGTCTTAAAGAAATTGTGTAGGAAGATTTCCTGTGAGCCGAAAACTACACTATTATAGGTTAGATAATATAACACTTATTACGAGCTAAAGTAAAATCAAACATGAGAATTCTAAAGACATTTAAACAGCTGAAGTACGTGTGGAGTATATTATGTAATTGGGAGCAAGAATTTACAATGCATGATGTAAATGTAGCATGGATGATTGATTGGAAGCTTAGAGAAATGTAATATCGTGTAGTATCTTTGTACATGCGCCCGAAAATAACGAACACAATAATTTATTGTGACTGGAGGTTCCTTAAAAATGGCGAAAAGGAGCCGTTGTTGGCAAGAAGGGAAGCGGAGTAGGATTTTTATTTCGGATATCTTGGTAATCATGTTTAGCTTGGAGAAGCAGTTAGATTCCTACTTAGAATGATGAGATCTAAGACGGTAAAGTTAGCGGGGTTTGAAGGCAGTGTGTGTGCTATAGTTCTCCTTGGGATTGAATGTATTTCACTTGTAAAATAAAAGCAAACTCGTTGGAGACGTATGTGAGTTGAGCACATAGAGGCATGCAGAAAGGGAAAGAAAGTCTCTCTCCGCTTAATATATTCCTTTTGAAGCTAATATGTGCACAAATGCGCTCCCTTGAGAATTCGCCTTCTCTATTCAAGCTAATTGGACTTGCAGAGGCTACAGAATTATTCAAAGAGAAATATACAACCTCCGATCTCTTTCTGCTGGTACTGCCAAATGCTCAGAACACCCAACATAGACACATGTTTTAAAATTTGTAATCCTCGGCTCTTAATGCCTGTGTAGTCTAACCCCTACAGTGGTGCTCCGATACAAAGCATATTATGGTTTCCAAAGCATTTGGTTAGATCATGAAGTAGTTAGGATAGGACAGGACATTTACTTTCATTTATCTTTTTGTTTCAATAAACAATTACACGTCCAATACCAACACGTACGAATTCCTCCGTAAAAACACAATATTTCTTTTTGTATTCATTCAATGATTCATTTTAAATGGCTACATAAGCCTGATGCATTCAGGGAAAAGAAAGTAGGAAGGATGGCAACACATTGGAGGATGGATTTGACTGTACTACTTGCACTTCTGGCACTCTGTACTAACTGACTCTCGACAACTGTTATTACTTCATTATTATTTCAGGGAGCCTGTCAGAAAAGTTCATTATTGTGGAGCATACGGATGTGAGATGGAAATAATTCCTGCGAAATTGAGAGTTCAGGGAAAGAAGTGCACAGTCCTCTTGTTCGGAGTCGTATTGCTTATTTTGCTGGATGTGCGAAATGCGAACTAGGAACACTGGGAAGAGATCATGTGCAACATTAACGTGAATAAGTGAGCTGAGCATTATAGAGAAACAATGTGAATGATGTGATATATACTTCAGATGATGATACGATGTGAACTCATCTATATTTCAATAAAAACGCAGCTTTTTTATAGTTCAGATCTATAGGAGTTCATGTGCTCCATTCTAGGTAAATTGTACATCGCAAAACCCGAACTTCAGCTACACATCCCCTTGAGGGGTCAGGTTTAGAAAGGCTTAAAATATTTGTTACTTCTTGACGAGTTGCTTGGTGAGGATACGGCTTGCTTTGCCTCCCACTTTTCCTGTTCACTCTGGATCATATTAAACGCCAAATTTCACGCAGTAATGAAAAATTTGCTAACAAGGATTTTTTCTATCATCAGAGAATTAAATTACTGATAAAATGAAGTGAGCATTTTAATGGGAAACGATCCTTTAAAAGAACAGAAGTGTCTTGTGCTTTCTCCTGCACTGTACTTTCAGTGAAACTGCGGCATTCTCACAACAGCCTGCGCCAGTTTTTGTCTCCACTACTAAAGTCATCCCTGAAGACAGTCTTTCATTTTTTTATTTGCTTGAGACAGTAAAAGACCATCAAACTTCCTCCATGGCTTGTAAACTGGAATCTTTGCTGTGTCATGTCACGACGATGGACAAGTGAAAGCTGATAGACACACGCAAGGCTTGTAATGTAGTAAAACTTTGTCATGTACAATGGAATGATTGTATTTACTACGTTTCAGTTATTTTCCCTGCCTACCTTTTGTCTTATTTCCTCTCTGAGTTCTGAAAATACAAAGGACAACTAACCAATTTATCCAACCTCGCTCAAGATAATATTCCCTACTTATGCATGGATGAAAAATGTGTTTCCTCATGTGTATCTCTTAAGCCAACGTTCCGAAAATTAATAAACTAATGAAATGGCTTGACGTAGGAAACAAGACTACGCCCATACTATAATAGCCTTCGTCGTAAAAGATCAATTAATAAATGAGAAATAAAAGTCTGAGTGATGTATGGCGATGAAGGGACACGAAACACGCGTCAAATCTAGAAATTTGTTTCTCTTACGATAAAATATGTGAGCAGACTTGTGCGAGGCAGTCGGGCAGGTGACGGGGAATCAACAGCCAATGTTGAGCATACATATAGTGCGTTAAGTTAAAGCATAAACAGTTGGTTGACTTGTAACAATATTGTGAATGCATTAGTGGAATATAATAAATGGCACAAATTCACTGTAATCATGAACGATGATCAGAATGAGAACTTTCCCTGGGCACACGGTGTGCATGAGTTCGTCTGACACATTGGTGTGTGTGTGTGTTTAATACCTCACCCGGCTGAGTGCAAGACAACCTTCATCACGCAATTAAGTCATACAAAATGTTCGAAACCAATTATTTCATTGAAAGCCTCGAGAATGGAATGCGTTATAGTCTAAACCCTTTTACTTATCGCTAACCAACAAGTCCCTACAGTCAGTGGGGATTGACTTTGAACCAGACTGCATGGTTGTTGCACTGATTGTTCATGTTTCGGATTTTGAAAAGTACAGACATGCTACAATATTTGTGTTCGCATATATATACTACTTTGAAACACGCTATTGTTACTGTGAGAAAGCATGAACATTCCAGTTGCATTAAGTCGAAATGTGAATTGAAGTAGGTGCAGAGAGTCTCCGAATATGAAAACACAGGCAAAGTATGCCAAGTCAGCTCATTTCTCAATCTCGATATGGTCGAATTTTCATATACGAATATTTAGAGAAAGTTATGCAATCGTTCCGCCGTTTATTCATCCCTGTCCTTCATATACTACTAAATTATTCTACGAAGACACATTTCAGAAACGAAGAATTAATGGCTGTAGTTAAGGCTCTAACAGGGTCTTTGACGTGCGATTTATATGAGGATATATTATATGCTCTTTATGTACTCCACTGATGTTTAATACATGTGGAAAAGGTATTCTTCATAGGTAAAGCAAGTGCAAATTGGAAGTATGAAATAGTGCAGATATGTAAACTCATACTGAATACACGCTGCACACTACCATCATGAGTGCTTGGGGAATCGTAGTTATTTCAAACTCTTCGCTCCCTATCGTCGTATTCATATATAGGGACGAGTGAACTCTTCTCCTTAATTAAGAACCACTTATCAGTCTTCATTAATTTTGAAGTCATCTGCTCTCCAGTGAAAACAATTAGCTGCTTAATTAGTGTTTCTCTAAGCTCTTCTTACTCCGATAGTCTTACAAAGCCAAATCAGCATTTTCTTAAGGGCTCACTTTTCACTGCAATTTGCTTTTTCATTTTCATTTCAAGTTTTACTCAAGGTATGCTTATTTCTTAAGGTAATGCAGAAGGGTTTTAAACTCTATACAACTTCACATGATACCCCAGGAGTGTCCAATATGCTGACTTCTAAGTAATTAATTCTTGGTGGTCACTAAAAATCACGCAAAACACTTTTTGCAGCCTCCTCCTTTACATCTGCCTACACGTATAATAAGTAAAGGCTTTCATATTACAAGTAAATTGTTTTTCCTCCTCCTTTTTGATTTATTAAGTACTGCGGAACTCTGTGCGGCATTCCTAACTAAATGAATATGAAAGTCACAATATTGCGTAAAAAACACAAAGGGTAACAAAAGAGAAATTCAAAGTTGTAGAAGGAAACGAGTTGGCTGAATGATGTTAAGAACAAACTCTTCAAAGCGAATTCAAAGAATGTGGAGAAAATATGCCCTCAGCTTTATTTGGTCTTTCTCTGAGTCTGGAGAAGGTACAAAGGATCACTTTGGCTCATATGCACACACAATGTAGTTATGTTACAACTTTCATAAAGGAAATTATGGAGCTGTTTGGATCTCTGAAGAAAATTAACAAATGTAAAGAGTAAGACAGTAGTGTATATAGTTACCCTTCTTTGCATATGCACTTGAGTTCAGAGGGTGGAATTATTTCTTCCAAGAAAACTCTGAAAATGCGGTGAAAGAGAAACGAGGAGAAACGGGGGTTAATTTCTCCAGAATAAAAGTTAATGCAGTTAATAAAACTATTCTTTTCCATACCTCCTAGTTCATTATGCAGTCCCAGGTAGTCTTACAATACAACTGTCTGTCGTATACTGTTCATATTATTTTATAATTCTCCAAGCTAAGCAACTAATTTCACAGGAAGTCTTTACAAAAGAATAATACAGGGAATTCCACAGAAGAGTTTTCGTTTCATTCCATAACTTTTCTAATTTCCTTTGTGCTTAAGGTTCGTCAGAAGAATTATAATAACCTGAAGAACTGCATGAAAAAAATCGTGCCACTGGTTCACCTGTTGTTCAAGAATTTCTAGCATGGGTACTTATTATACTAGGGTTAGTTTAACCTGTAAAACACACAGCCTACTGAAGGAGTCTTATTTAGGCATTGTGGATTCGAGAGATGATAAGAATGATATAATACTGAAAGCTTCTTGCTCTAAGCAAACACAAGAAAGAAGGAGCAGCAGTACAATACATATGGTGTGGGTTTGGCGTATGTGAGCAGAAAATCAATGCAATTTCACACATTTTGGTAATATTTTACTTCTCAATTACTCCTCGGACATGAGTTGAAATTATAACCCGGTCTGAGATTCGGATTTGAGTGAAAAGAAAGGGGTTAGACGACGTGGTACATGAGAAGCACATCAAAAAATAAGAGGCTCTCAGGTTTGATGTCTAAAAAAGGAAATTTTATTGGACATTTGAGATTTCACAAAAGTTAGGGCAGCGGAAGAATTCCACAATAGTAGAGAGTAAAAACAATATGCACCCCCACCCATACATCTCCTTTTATCTTTCACTACTTGCTCCTTGTTCCTTCTACTACTTTCTAGTATTGTTGCCACTGTGCTCTCGTACCACTTATACTCTGATCTCAACTTTCGAGCATACACCCAAGTTCGTGGAATGCAGTTAGAATGAAGCATACACACACATACAACATTGTATCGGATGCGGCAAAGCCTTATATTATTATACGTAGAGGAAAGACCACTTTTACCACTTCTCCACACTCCACCACGGAGAAATTCCCTACACTAGTGGTGGACGCGTGTAGTGAACAACTTTTATTTTCTACTCCTTCTTGTCTCCTCAAACTTCTTCGTGTTCGCGTATATACAACAAGATGAAGAAAATAGCTCTGGGCAACAAATTGTCTCAGCCATGTGTATGTGTAGAGGTTTGGACTTTTGGAGGAGTCTTTCGAGGCCCTGCTACGTACAGTTCTCTGCATCTCTCCTGATGGATACACGAAGCAAAGTAATACATAGAATTGAAACATTTACTCTCTGTTGTAATCCAAACGCCTTCAGGGTAGAAATTAACCTGGATTTAATTCTTTCCTGTTGTAACATGCGTCCAAATAGACAAAACTAAACTATTTAAGCATGCACTACCTGTCAGGCATTTTCAATCTCCTTTTCCCAGGTGAAACTAGTTGAAACACATGGTGAAATATTAACCTACTCAATTCTCTCGATTTGTGATCTTAAGGTAGAGATAACAAGTCTTGTTCCGAGGAGATGAATCTGTGTTCCAAGTATACACACCTGGCACTTGATGAACGAGGTAGTCAGCAGTCGCAGTGGTGTGTAGTCATTTGTTTGTTTAAAAATCGAGTATTTTTTATAGAGTAAATTTACAATTAGAAAAAGGCGGATGGAGTTGAGAAATCTCTATGCAGAGGGGATCTATAAAAGGATACTGCGTAAAATTCCCTTTATAGATTGTATGTCCTTTGAGTTCCGAAATGGACTTTCTGGTAGTAATCTGAGTTTTCCACTTTCTCCTGATGAAACGATTATATATCAGATTTCTTATGCTGAAATTGTACCCACCACATTCTTCGTGTCCGGAGAGAGCCTGCTTTAATCGAACACACTGATATGTGTACACGTAATTTTGTAGGATGGTAAAAGTAGATCCATTACAGCAATCCTACTGATATCGTCTCACCTTTCATCGTACAGTGAATGCTTACATGACTTTCTAGTGTAACTTTTAGTGTCAAACTCTCAGAACAGAAGCCCCAAATGTCACCTGTGCAGAGGGCACTGTAATTACTACCAAGAAAACTATTGATTTGTGTACAAGAGTTATTCGAATACAGGAATATTATGGTTGAAAGCTTCTCAATATGTCAACCTGTAGTCTCTCTCACTCAAAAATGTTAAAGGTGAAAGTAATTTAAAGAGGTATAAAATGGTAAGCGTTCACAAACAGTTACAAGGCGATTGAAGTAAGCATTAATTTGAAAAATGGAGATCAAATTTAACTGTAGCGATACTTACGAGATCTCACCAAATGGTGCAAACGCATCTCTTAGCGCCTGGGTCTCAATTTCTGGACTTAGGTCGCCAACAAATATATGATAGTGCTCTGAAACAAACAAAAGTCACAAGTACATTAATATATATTTTTGAGGATAATCATAAATATATTACTCTTTTTGAGCACCTGTTTGTATGCACTAACGTAGATAATATATACTTTAAGAATACTTGGGAATTCTTTTTAGATTACGGACAACAGATAAAACAACAGATTAAACGTACATTGAATGGAATAATGTCTTTCAAAAGAGTGAAAGTGTACTACTGCATTGAAAACATTATGGTCTGATGCATAGAACCCATAATGCTGTCCTAATTACGAATGGCCATCACCGAAACGGGAATCATGGAGCGAGATTTAAGGTTAATAGTGGAGCCTTTAAAAGTGGAAGTAAAAAGCATCAGGGCAATAAAGAGGAGAGTAGTTTTCTGGTAGTGAATTCGGGTGAGGACAATTCAGAGCTGACACTTTGTAGCTTGGAAGTTGTGAGTGCGTTGGGGACATTTTAGTACGAGGGGACGACACAATAAAAAGAAAAATAAGTATGAAGCTGTTCATGGAAAGGAAGCTATGCACGCTCGAAATCACTAAGAATACATCAACTGGATGGCAATTGATTAGCATTTTTGGCAAGATTTGGAGGCTCCTCAGTACGAAGCAGGGACGTAGGGAGCCATGGGGAAGTTATCAGCTGAATGTATGGGAGTACATCTGGAATGTCTGGATTGGAATGGACTCGATGCCAAAAGTGGCCCATCGAAGGCACACAAGAAAACAGTTTGGCATAGAGTCACACACAGTGAAAACAGACTCTTGTCTGTGCCATCTTGTCCTCAGTTTGCATTAACTTTCTCCACTTCTTCCGAACCCTCGTTTCTCCCTCCTTCCCACTTTCCCTTTATTGACTGTACAAAGTTACCTCCTCGGTTGCTGAAGAGATGAATGGAACATTTTTGGAACACAGCCGACAAATATCATCAATGCACATTTAAATTTGAAATACACTGCTCATACAATCCACGCTCTAACGTCCCCAAATTCCGTTTATACCCGTCTTTGGTCTTATCCATAAATCAAATGGACCCATGCACTCGATTCAAGATCAGAACCCACCCTTTAGTCTCATTCGCATAACCAACTCTCTCTACTTTAGTCTCTCTATCCTTACACACATTTCTTTATCTCACAACTCTTTTCATCTTTCTCCCTTCCGGTGGCCATCAATTTATTTAGTCTCTTCTATCTCGAACCCCATAAAATTTTCTACTTCCCTAACTCCATTCTCTTAACCTTTAAATTCATAGTTCCTCACGCTCTCGCCCCATGTCATAGTGGGAGTGACAAACTCACTACCTAATGGCTCTCCTTCTCATCAAACTCAACTGCCGAGGAAAGCTTTCTCATTGTGAGACACCCACATCATAACACAATTCACTGGAAAGGTGTCCCCAAATAAGTCCACTTTCTTATTCTTGTGTCCACATATACACAAACTTATACCGGATGCTTTCTTTACACCCGTTGCATTTACTATACTCAACAATAGAGAGAAAGGTAGGTGACGACATTCTATAGGGACAAACCACCCACCGTCACCACTAGTGTCTCGTCTACTTGACGTACATTCAAAACAAATACCTCTTCTGACACTGTTAGGAGTAAAGATCGAACAAGAGACGTATAGTTTCACTCGATGCAACCCTTTAAAAAAACCTGTTTCTTTTCTTATGCTTGTCTGTACAAGTGAATAACAAATACCCAGCAAGTCTTTTGTTCTTTCCTTGCTTCGTCCGTTCAAAACCAGATGATTTATTGATTCTGACTGAGATTGATAGGGAAAAATGAGCCTCCGTTAGTCCTTCCAATTAATCAATCTCCTCATTTGCTTAAGTGATTCCAAATGCCTGTTAAATTGAACATTCTTCGTTGTCAAGTTTTCCTCGAAGAGCTACTCAATCACTGCACGTTGCACGTATTCAGTAATCAATAAAGCCGTGTGAGTGTGTGTGTTCCACAGCAGTGTCATTGTTCATGTGTCCTAAGCATATTGCATGTTTCTCATCGAAAAGTTCAGTTTATCCTCTAAGAAAGAATGTCTAATGGTTTGGTATCATACTTATCCAGACACGAATATACAGCGAGACTCACTATATTATTGCATGTCATTGCACGTGAACTAAACACAAGTTGAAAAAAACACATTCAAACTAGTGTAGAAAAATATACCTACGCATACATCTCTCGTAAGAAAAAACCATTTCCACTTATAAAAATCCTGAAAACTCTGACAAGTTGGATGGAAAGAAGGATTTGCAATTAAATTGGGTGTATCTTTTGTCATTACACTTAGACTTTCTGTCAACTGTGCATGAAAAATATTCGGGACACTTTATGACTAACAAAGGATTTCCATGTAAGCGTTTACTTTGTGGTGTATATCTTTTGAATATGACAAATGTTTACACTGACAATCGAATGTGCAGTGAGTGTGTGTTCGTGTAGAATTGAAGTAACTTTGTGAAGTTGTTCAAGTATATATATATACAGCAGATTATAAAGAATGTAAGTAGTGAAGACAGAGAAAAATGTTTGTTAGAACTTATCATTCCTCGGGAGAAATACGATAAAGGTAGAGTGGGTGAAAGTTTGAGGATACTTTTGTGTGAAAGCAACTTATATATTGGCCTCATTGGTGGAGTATCAGAGCATCACGATATAAAGATCAAGAGTGGGAAAAAAGTTGGAACTTGTAAGGAAAAATATTCAACAGGTATGAACAAACTCAAACACAAGAGAGAGAAGGTGGTTTCACTCCATCGTCATTCTTAACTTTCCCAAACTCATCTCTCACATCGTTACGAATAAAACTCCTTTCAAAGAGACACACACATGCATATATATATATATATCCTCCCTCTCTTAACGTTAAATAATTTTCTACCCTTTTCCAACAAACTTGGCATGATGATGATGATTTAAGAATTCAATTGTTCTCGCAGGTAAGGTCGTCGTAGTGTCTGTAGGTAATGTGGTGAGGGAGAAAAGTTGCCGTGAGTTGAGCTCTCCATGATATCAACCATCAGTTAGGAGTGAAAGGGGAATCTCGATTTCTCCTTCCTCAGGAGGCTCAACTAAAAATCCCATTTATTTGATTCGCAATTTTCCCACAGAACTGATATCCTCAGATTTCATGGCTTCACGGATGATATTATACGGATGATACAAGATGTATATATATATATAGACGTACATGAAGAAGGAATGTTAGTGGTGGGTGTACCTGATTTGTTAGTGGATGATGACTTTAAAGAATCCAGAGTATGTTTAGCCGGGATAGCTAGGAGGGGCATGTGGGGGGTTGAAGCTCCCATCGTGGCTACAGTAGCCGTGGTGGGAAGCATCAGCGCTGACATTGTCGCGAGCATTCCGCTTGGATGTCGTAGCAACGGAGACGTCAGCAGACCAGCAGCTGGCCCCGACGGACAACAACAATTAGCTGGGAGATACACTTTGGCATGTATTGGGGGCGGACTGACTGGAGATGAAAAGAGTAGATCGGATTCCGTCTTGACTTCTTATTAGACGCACAACATATATAGGGTTTCGTACCTGGGATGGCAATTAAAGTTCACCACCACCACCTGCGAGAACTGAGTGGTTGTTGTGCGTATATGATGCACGGATTGCCTGTCACCACAACAGTGGAAAGTTGTGTCGTAATGACAAGGTTTTAAATGAACAGAGGAGTAGTCATTGTTTACTTTCACGTAATTAGGAATAAAAGGAGGTGAGGTTGGTAGGTGAAAGGAGGGAATAGTCTCACCACACGCGAGAAAGGAGATTGTCTCACAGGAAGGTATGTTTTACAGAAACCCACCGGATGTTCCAACAAACAATTGGTTTTTACGAGTCCAATCTAGTGAAAGTGGAATCGATGAGGTTCATACGGTGGCACTCAATGCGAGAGAGATAATAGTGAAGAGGTAATTCACTCGAGATTATTACGATTATGAATGGCTCGTCAACAGGTTTGAGAGAAAAATGAACACTCTCCGTACTCTGAGAAGGTAGGCTGAGATGTGAGTAAAAGCGAGAAAGTTTCCTTAGAGTCTCCTGATGAATTACACTGAGCAAGGAGTTTCTCGTGTCCTCCGCCTTCTTCTATGTGAGGAACCCACCACTGGAGGTGATTATACACCGAATGAGACCTTAAGTCTTGGTGTAGAGAGAGAGTAACAAGTGGAAAGCGTAAGAGTTGTAGGGAAAGCTGGTACACACGGAGGAACGAGTGAAATCACTAACGGACGTATGAAAACTAAGTCCGATTCAACGAACAAACCATTCCTCAGACACAACTACTTTTCCTCAACCGACCCTAACCGGCTCAACCCGAGTTCGGATCTGTGAAAGCCGTTTCACTCAAAAGATTTCGAGCCGAGAGAAAGCATAAGTAGTTTTGAGGAGCAGTGGAGGTCCGTCGGGGTACATGTATGTATGGATCTTTGGCCACCACCATAAGCCGGCACAATACTCTCTCTCTTTCCTACATTTGAGTACAAAAGTACATGCAATACATGCCAGAAGAAGTACTACTACCCTGGACTTCTCATTACTACTGAACAGTGAGCAAATAAAAAGTACACGACAACCAGATACGGCATATATACACTATTGCATGGCAATTTCTTCCGTTTCTGTTGCAGCACTGCTCCAAATTTTTCCTCCCGATCTCCAACTATCCTCACTAACAACGCTCACTCACCGTGAGACGTGAAGCCTTCCTATACTTTCCATCGAACTTAATTTCCTAGCGCGTATCACGCAAACCGTGACAAAAGAAATTATACTGCTTCTTCAGCCTCACGTCTGAATCTAAAAATGTGAAGAATAATCCATCCACCTCATGTGTTTGCTACAAAATGCCAAGCACAACAGAGAAAAATGGGTACGGATGGTACACACCGGTGAAAACGCCCTACTAATTATTTCCATGTTGATGTCACACGAAAGGCTAATTAACAGATTTTGTGCCATTAATACCTACGCCTATATATCTATAGGTGTGGGTATTAATATATATATCAATAATAATATCGTCCTTTTTACTCGCTGTTGGGTAAATGATAATTATCTTCAAAATAATTTGCTTTCCCCATTTCGTTGTCCGTTATATGCAGGGAATTTCAACTATTGGTTGACACTACTGAATGGGTTTTCAAGAGACCATAAAGGTTGTTTCATTATTCTGTGAAGCTTTTTCCACAATGGCTGATGTGTCCACAGCAACAAAGATACGGAAGATAAGGAACTACTATACAAGTCTCCATCATCGAAGGAGATACACGTTGAAAGCGAATTCAAACTTTCGAACTCTGGCTTCTGCTTCATCAATGTTTCGGAATGACAGAGAAAGTTCTGAATCCAAGTTGTAGACAGATGGAGAAGTCATGGAATGCCAACTCGGCAAAACTGTGATCTCAACCGACAGTAAATTGAAAGCCATCAACGTGACGGGAATAGACAAAATAATTCGTTGCTTCACCTTTGTCCAGGCTAAAGTACACACAGAAAGTGAAGTAGTTCAGTTTAGATTATGTATTTTTAACCGTGCATGTAGTCACTACTTCCATGTTGTCAACATCTACGCATTTTCGAACGTCCGTCGTTTGACGAACAGAATTTTTATTGGATACATAGACCATTTAAATTGATCGTTGAGAATTCCATGGATGTATCGTCGTCCCAGGTCGAAGCAACGAGACCAGGACTACTAAAAAATAAATGCATTGCATTCGACATCTGGAGAAGCAACTCTCATGGTAGTACACATCATCATGTGGTAGCTCTGAAGTAAACTGTGCTACACTCTAAAAAAGCTAACATACAATGTATACATACATTCTTCAAGCACAAAAATTGACCTGGTAGCCTTCCAAGTGCAAGTCAAAATTCTTACGGTTTTTTCCCTACACTTCTAGCAGAAAATCATTCTTATGGCATATTTATTGCAAGAGGAATAATACAATTTCGCATGATTCTTTAGAATTTTTTTTACATTTTATTCCGGAACGAAGAATTTCGAAAACTGTAAATTCAGGAGGCTTTCTCTTGTGTAAAGTCTACCACAGAATAATGGTGTGTGTGTGTGCAGAAGTCTAGAGGTGAGTTTGCTTCTCCAGACTGACTTCACTGTCACCCCAAAAGCCTCTCTCTCTTCTCCCCAATTCTTTGCCTCAGACTCCCCTTAGCGTTAATATGAAGTTGGAAGCACCTACAATTCCTCTGTGTGGGTTCATTACATAATAATGCGTGATGTCTTCCCGAGTAGTGCCCTGAATCATGTGTTTCCTGATTTCTCCCGTTTATTAATTCATAAACAAAAAGGATTAGTTTGTTAATCATACCGTTACTAAGTCCCAAACAACTTTCACCGCAAAATTCTACTCGGTGTGCAACAAAGGATGGTTTAAAGTAGTTCCGCAGGGAAGCGTATAATTTGAAGAAAGGCTGAAGGCAACTGTAATCTACTTCATAATCTGTTTCACAATGTACTAAATATTCATTTGCTTTAAATTCAGACAGATTTTATTCATTAGAAACAACAAAATCTCGTTTCAATGAAGGTACAAAAATGTTCATTTCAAAAGCTTCCTTTTCGGGGTGGAATTCACATGAGGTATTCTACAAAGCTCGCATCGTAAACAGAGGGTTGTATAAAATGGGTTGCTTTCCACATATAAATATGCCGAGTTTTCACCTATACACATAATGGTCACTAGTCCCAAATGTATTTTGGAAACTATGCATCTTTCACATAAAATAAATTTAAGGAATTTTGCACTTACTACTTGTATCCGGCTTGGACTGGCTGTTAGGGGAGGTAGCCCAGTTGACTTTCATCTCCTGCGAAAGAAAAAAAGCAGCTTGGTTTAGTATTTTCTCCTTGAAATAGTGAAATTTGACGTGTATTTTAATAAGCCCGTAGTGTATAGTGATTAATAAATGGTTGAAGGTGGATGTGGTTTGTAATGCAAAAGAAATTCTCTGATTTTTTCATTTTACTTTTGCACGTTAGCGTAGGAAATCTTGGTTACAATGACAATATTTAGAGTATTTGGAAGATGGACTTTTATTCGCATCAACACACAGACAGCCTGATTAGCTTAAGTTGTCACTTGGTGTAGGTCTGTTGACTGTGCAGTTTAATGAAGTGACAAAAATACTTAACAGTTGAAACGTAGCCTGTGTGCGTGAAGCAAGTGGGTATTTCTCTGTTGAAAATGGCTCATTTTGCCCAGCTTATGTGACAGAGGAGGCTGGGCGAGAACAGTTATTGCACAACGAGGACAGAGAAAGTAATTCAGCTTTAATATTTGTTAGTGTTTGTCCAAATGATATTAAACGTTAGAAGAGATGTCATATTTAGGCTAGAAAGGAAAAGAAAGCCGAGATTTGAGTCTCACAACGGCAGAGAAATAAACATGGTGCTTTCACAAGACTGGTAATATTCTGGATGCCAAGTAATTACAAAGAAAGTTATTTCGCAATACCCGAGTCTTCTGGCTCTTAATACCTCCGTACACTCTCCCAGCGTTTCATATGAATTTAGGGAGTTTAGGGTTCTGCGACAGTAGAGCAAATAAAATAAATAGCAAAGAAAATCAAAAAAAGCTGTTCCCGGCATACAACAAAAATAAATTTCTTAAATCTAGGAAGTAGAATCCAAGATAGGAAAAAGGAGAGAGATAAAAACCCCAGAGAAATTCGACTGTACGATGGGCTGAGCACACATGAGGGTCTGGAACAACGGAATCTTGGAGAAGAACGCATCATCATGAGAATGTATGTAGAGAGAAAGCATGTGTGGGCAGTAGTTCTTTAAGTCACTCTGCTATGCACAAGAAAGAATACTAAGGGTTTGTCTAAAAAGGCAAGTGGGTTGTTGTGTGTGTGTGTGGGTATGAAACACAGTACAGATGAAAGATTGGCTCAGTTCTTATGTGTGTGCGTTTCCATTTATAAAGCTGCTGCTCTTTTCTCCTCAGTACATTAGACGCTACTGTGTGCGGTTACCCATCTTAAAGCCAGTTTGGTGTCGTAGGAATGGACGACGGAAGAAAAAATAAATTCGTTCGGACTCTAATGTCTAATGGCTATCGAAGCAATGCAAAACGTATTATGTCGAAAATGCGCCAATGAGAAGCGAAACGCTTTTCACCCATCATGACTCGCAACAAAGTTAGTCGAAAATGGAGGACTTTCTCCCGGAATACTTGTGCAGACTCTGCGGGTGGGAAAGAAACGCAAACCCACATTCCCAAACGGCTGCTATTGAAATTCTTTGCGAAGGAAGGTTTTTCACAGCAAGCCATGGCAAGGGTGAGGGGAAAGCTGGCATTATGATGGCATTCCTTCTCAGTTGCTACACATTCGACCATCAAACAACAAACTATCCTCCCATTTACTCGGGAGTCGGGAACATAAAAGAAGAAATAAATAGTTGACCGTTCGCGTCCTATCATCATCGTCTTCATGATCTAACGGTCTGCTAGTCACGGCCTAGGGATTCTAGTCCATCTGGCACAAAAATAATACTGTCAACTTTTATCGTAGTTTCTAGGAACATGGATAATTACACACCAACATTGTACACGGCTATCATGGATAAAGAACACCAAATCTTCTCTCCTGTCTACATGCATCTCCACAAACTTATGGCCTAGTAAAACAAGATCAGATTTATTTGACCTTTTATTTTCCATGTTGACTTACTTCTAAGATTCACACGGTGGGATTCCTAAGCCACATAGATACAGTTGACAGTGTAAGTGAAGCATGTTTACTTGAATTCAGTTTCATGGATTGATTTCTTAACATCTTATTCATGCTTATACAAACCATGCTGCTACATAACACTAGATTATCCAAAGGATGGTTACGACTGAGATTTTAAGACTGATAAAATGCCAAAAGTTTGTTGGCAGGTGTATGCTAAGAGTTTAGTTGGCTAGCTGAGACGGTGAGCCTTATAACTTGAATATTCAATTCTCGATATTTACCAATCCTCAGTGTATCATAATAACAAGATGAACTATTTTCCACACTGTTAATATAGAAGTATAGTAGTATGTCGCTTCGTCACAGCGATTACATAGTTTTTACTGGAACTTGGTTCAGGAGAAAAGATTACAAATCCATGAGGTGGAAAGAGTTCACATGAGACAACAAGTAGACTCTGACTTTCTTCTTGTGCTGAGCTGAGCTCACTCGACAGTTGATCTCTCTCATAACTTGGAAATGCAAATACAAGAGATTGAGCACAAGGCACATGAAAGACAAGTTTGAGAAAACTCCATCAAAATTCACATTTCTCTAGAGACAACCTTAAAATCCTTGGGACTTTATACACTAGTCTCATTTCCTGTTTAAATGGCTATCAATATCAAATGAATCTCCCATCCCGAAATAAATTCACAATGAGCAAAGTGAATGCTCATGAATTTTCAATTACTATGCGATGAAAGCCATACGAGAAGTTAGCTCAGCATGAAGACCACCACACAAAACCACTCATCCATCTCTAAGGGGTTCTCAATTTACCATCATATTGTTACTTGTAACTTTTGGTACATAATCATCTCCAACACAAAGAATCTGTCTTAGTGGAGCCACAATACCATCAATTAAATAACAGTGCAGTAAATGGGAAGCAGGACAGCAGGATTACCAAGATTTCCCTACCGGCTGGATGACTCTTGTGAGAGCTGTGTGGTTTATCTCTTCATCACCCTCAGTTTTGGCGAATAACCAAGTCTGCGTCTGGAATAATGAGAGATGTATCATTCACTATTACCGTTTCTAAACCAAACGTTTCAATAAGCCCTGTTGACCAGCATCTCGCTGTACACACAACAACAGTTTCAATCTGCCACTACACTGGACGAACAATAATACTAAAGAAGCTTATCTAGCACGCTGGAAATCTCGGCTGAACGAAGTTGGAGCCTACAAAGACTTGAATATAATCACTTCCAGTAAACAGCTTTTCAATACTGAAACATGTCGTACTGACAGCTCCTGATATTAAACCCTGAGCCATTCATACCAGCACAATTATTTACAAAGCCCGTTCCTTAATGGATAGAAACTTCTATTCATCTGTTTTTAAAAGAGATTTTAGACAGAGAAAACTAAACACGAGGAAAACGATATTTAGCTCCACTCAGTAGTTTGATTGCATTTCGGAGAATAAATTGGTGTATGTATGAACCAAATAATGCTAAAGAATGTTTGATGTACACTACAAGTTTTTTAACTTCATGTTTAAGATATTAGAAAATTAGAATTTCCAGGAGACTTTCAGAGAGGGAAAAACGAGGAGAAACAGGTAAAGCATTCTTACATAAAGAAGTGGATTTCACGAATGCCATTAGATTAGCAGCATTCTTCAGAGTGTAATCCACAATTCATTCATTAGACAATCTTCGAGCTACTCAGATGAAAAGATTTAACGCAGCTCTGGAGTGTGTACGCAGTAAACATCAAAATATAATGACGTTCTCGGGGAAGGTATTATTTACTCAAACTAAAAGAGCCGACTTGGTATGCCAAGACTCAAAAGCAACCAACTGAGTAGCTGAGGAATTTTGAAATATCTGCAGAGGCATTCGCTCCTGTGGAGAAAGTAAAGCTGAACTGTCTTGTTTTACGCAGCTAGAGTCTCGAAACGAAGCAACACAACAGTGTGCAGTGAATCGAAGGTGAAGTTAATAAAGCAGTTTTGTGTGTAACTCGTGTTTTCTCTTTCCTTTCGTTTCCATACATATTTTATTCGAGAATAGGAAAAATAACGCTTTGTTACGTCTACCTGAACTCTTTAAATTATCTAATCATGTAGAAAACAAGTCTTTTGCCTGCTATATCCTCCAGGCTAGACTCTACAGGCACCGTGATTTTGTACCTAAAGAGGTTGTTATTTCATTAATACACATACATTTTTATTGTGCACCCACTGTAACTGTTCCCTGAACTTTTTCATACTACCGAAGAAAATCTATGCACATTTATACTAGACGAGTTAGGAAATACCTGTCTACCTTGTTTATGTACGGCAAATTATTTACTTATGTTTATTTCAGGAAAGACAATATCTTTCAGCTACTCATTAAACTGGTCCTGCAGGCATTATGTGGAAAATAACATGCAAACAGACTCCCATAATTTAAAAATGGTTCTAATATGCAACTTGTTTTTCCCTTTCATGCCAGTAGGCATTTGTTGAAGTTGGATAGCGACAGGATAAATGGACGCGCCATATGATTTTCTAGAACTCAAAGTCTTTAGACTGCATTGTTCTTGATGGTTTATGTCGTGACTCAGACTGCCACGATACTTTAAGAGATGTGAGAGAACAAGTGGCCACGGTAATTGAATGTAGTAGTAAAGAATGAAAGTAGTAAGCGGAGGGCCGCAAGAATCATATTGGCCATTCATTAGAAGGGAATATTCTAGCGAAAGAATAAACGCAGAGGTCAAGCATAAGAAAGGGACAAGGATAAAAAGTAGTGTTGTGCTCGTTGGAAGACAAGTTAGAAGATATATGACACATAATGAGTCCTTTATGTGTGTCGAAGCGTCCAAGCAAGTAATAGAATCTGATGGGGGTATTTTCCTCCACGAGATATTCCATTTGAGTCAAGACTAGATTGTACTTTTTGACTGCCACACACTCACGTCTAGTCTATCCCCAGTTATATTGTGGCAGTTATTTCACTTCTCCAGATCCGAAATCTGCAACTGCACTCCAGAAAAAATCCCGAAAAGAATATACATTTCCCATCTTTCTTGGCTATCATTCAATCAAGTTTCTTGCCGTCGTCTTCGCTTGAAAAGATCCATTACTTTGCTACTACTACTTTCTCTTATACTTCATCCCCGCTCAAAGACGAAATATATATACACACACATTGTGAGATTTACTCAGCACAATGTACGGAAGTTAGAACTACTCACCCTCAGACACAAGGCAGACACATATATAGTCAATCTCCATACCATCCACCATTCATTCCTACATCAAGCAGTGTCACTCTTCAGGATAAGATCATTACTTAAGTCGAGCTTTTTTACTGCCTTTTACTCAACCTCGAACAGAATTGAGTCCTAAACAAATCTACCATTTAGAATATGTAAGTTCGATTCGAAAAGTTGATTTGTTCTCATAGAATGAAGTTCCACAAAGTAATCTATGAGTTCAAACGAAGAGTGAGAGTAGTGTGTTCACCAATTGACTTTTCTTCTCAAAACGCACCCAGCTTATTTTTCTACTTCCCAACTTATCCAGAGAGATCATCTTCCAAACTAGATTGAAACAAATGTGTTTGTGATCTTCCCTAAACTAGAACTTAATGTAGTTTCAAAAATTAAATACTATCATCAACTTTCTGACATCTAAAAATATTGCGATATTAAACAGAAAGGAAACACAAGCTTTGTTGATACAAGAAACTTGGTGGAAAACAAGGATTTCTGCTACGTTTCAGTTTAAGAACTGAGAAGCCTCTTGCGTCAAAAAGAAGAGAAAGCATCTTTCTTGCGTAGGTCTCTCGAAAATGGGAAGTGAAAAAAGTGACTCGTGTGTTTTAAACATTGCGTGTGTTCGACATTATACACAGTCCAACGGGGATAACACTGTAACGGTCTTTTTCTTCCTACAACAATGAAATATAAAGTGTATACACAAGACTACCCTTCCCTAAAGTAGACACCCAACGCTGTGTATAGGATACTTTACGCAAAATGTGTTCTTTTATTGCAGGCATGTTAACTCTATCGGGTAGCACTTTCACTGGCTCCACTCACTCAGCTCCACCGCAGGATGAGAAGCTTGATGACACCTCTTTGACTTTATTAACAACTGAAACTCCCCTTTATTTAGTTCAATGTTAGTTTTACGGTCGTATAGAAGAGTGTACATTTTCCTAAATCCTATGGTTATATGTTAATTCACTATCTAAAGCACATGCCATAATAATTAGTGCAGTTAAAATGGCTTAGGGTGACACACACGCTGATACTCTAGAGGCTAATATACTGGGAGGTTCTTGGATTGACTAATCCTACTGACGAGAATGTGATGTATAATAATGCAGACTTTCATCTAGTAAATAATGTTAACAATGCATTTATTAAGCTTTTTTAGGCTTTTTGTCACACCCCCTGTTAAAAGTTAAAAGTCGGACGGATGTTCTTGTTACCAATATTACGATTTTTTGTTTTCAACTAATGTCCATTATCACGAGGGAGTGATGGGTTTTCAAGATGATCTTCAAGTTATAAAGCATCTTGTGGTTTTCCAATTAGTTTAAACTGTGTTTAAGAATATTGAATATTTCTATGTGTAAGAATATTCACTCATAAGTATACGTATGCAAACTAATGAATAAACTGTTCGCAAGGATCAATATTTAACTTGTTTCGAAGCATTTTGCATATTCTACATAGTGATTGTGTCCCATTGAAGGCCTGACTTTAGCCAGACTTTCTATTACCGACAACTACACCGGTTATAAAGTTACAGGTAAAATTTCTGTGAGACTTGGGAAGTACATTAGTTTAAAGAAACAAGAAACATTTGGTTGTATATGAGCACACGCAATGGTCAGGTGGACTAGGTAGAAGACGGTTTTGATCTTTCATAGCATTTGATGCATTTGGAAAATTCCATTTGCTTCTACTCACAGAAAGCGAAGGGAGAAACTAAACTTTTAGGGGAGGGAGAAGGAAATTTCGTCCTCCGTTATTTCTTCCAAGACGAAGGCATACACGACCATAGGATGTAAATTTTTAATGACCACTTGTTCTACTTCGTCTTTTAAAAATGTGCTCTTGCCCAAGATACTATATGCACAGAAGTTAAGGCTGAGTCTGAAAGTTGTCTCGGTATGTCCTAAGCACTTGCTTTCTTCCTTTTTCTCATCCATTCCATTACTAACTGGAACTAACTTAACTTCTCTGTCGCACAAAAATTTCCTCTCCGTCAATATCAGCTTTCAGGTTACCATTATCTATCGATTCAGTTTATAGCTTTTACTTCACATGCACTACTTTTCCAATTATATTCCTTTCTCATGTTAAATTTGCATACTTTCTACCAACGTGATGATTTTAAGTTGTGTGCATTTTAAATGCACGCATGTAACTGGAAACGTGTGGAGTTTCAAGTATGTAGAAGTCACAGAACTCATCTCATATAGAAAAGAAGAGCAAGTCATAAATGGGAGAAGAAATAGAGATGATGGCATTTGAAGTAAAGAACAAAGCAATGGATGTCTTCGGAGTAAGAAAAGTGATAAGTGGGGAATACAACAGTAGTGCGGCTCAAAGGGAGTGAGGACAGAAAGTTCTGTTTTAATGAACACGTTCGCATGTCTTTAGCAACGAGAGCCACAAAGGGCGTTCATTAGCTGTGCGAGATACGAATAAGAAACTGTAAGAGAGAAAGACAGATATATTTTGAGAAACCCTGAGCACAGATTAGAGTGATAAAGAATAAAGAAGAGTGTCTTCTCACTTCGGCAGAACGACGAGATAAATAAGATGAATCATTGGGTAATACAGAAAAGGAAAGTTTAAGCATCAAAGAATGCTAAGTCACTTTGATATTTCGATCAACAAAAGAATATTACGTCATTAAAACTAAAGAAGAACTTTTCTTGAGCCTAATTACTCGTGAAAAAGATCAGGCGAAAATCTAACAATTAATTGAACCTTTTGTTGTTTCTTGTAGTAAGAATTTAGTATTCTTTACACTCAAATATCTCTTGGATCTTTAATTATGAAAGTGACAGAATATTC
This sequence comes from Isotomurus graminis, assembly GCA_034696565.1. Lineage (NCBI taxonomy): Eukaryota > Metazoa > Arthropoda > Collembola > Entomobryomorpha > Isotomidae > Isotomurus > Isotomurus graminis. The sequence continues at coordinate 24,590 of JAQGAB010000144.1, forward strand.
TACCTGTTTCCTTGACATAATAATCGTGTGCTTATTCAACGCAGAAAAGTTCTTGAGACTTAAAGCTAAACATGTTGGCTGTTGACTGTTCATGAAATGAAATTGGGAAGGTGTTAAGCCAGGATTAAAATAGAGTTTCAGCGTACATTACACTTACAGACTTACCTGCCAAATATTTTATTACCTTTGTGTAGAAGTTAAAAAGTTGTAACTATGAAACAAAGTCTAATCCTGTCATTCATAGTTTAGTAGATTTCTAGCAAGGCTTTTCGCTATGTAATTTCCTCTTGTAAATCCCCATGTTAAAATTTTATATGAAATGTCTGTGGTGAAGTTTTAGTTTGTTAAAGGCTTGTTGTAACTTCAGTAACGTGTGTTTAAAAATTCACATGACAGTTAACAACCAGGCTGTATCAACAGAGGGCTTAAAATAATATCCCATTATTTTCCGGGCTTCATATCTTCTGTTGCAAGGGACAAGGCTGTAAGTGAAAGAATTGTTGAAGACAGAATCGAAGTTGTTTTAAGGCGAATGAGGGAATAATATGATAATTTTATTCATTACATGTGAGCGATGGAAGTGAGTAGTTCCGTTCAAAAAGCCCAAGTTGGTTCTTGAGACGACAAAAGTTTGTCAAAGATGCGTGGAATGTTCCTCAGGCAAAGTTATTCCAGCACAATTCGGTGGCATTATTGTCGATCAATTCGGTGCAGTTTTATCTCTAGTAGGCTTTATCTTTCCTAGCTATCATTTTTATCCTGCCGCAATGTATTTAAGCTTAATTAGATAGTAGTTTACCCAACGGAAGCTTACGTATTGATATACTTTATATTCCACGTACAAATTCGTACGTTTGTATCATGAAAGAATATTTTACTTTTAGGTGTATTATTTCTTTAAAATTCTATCTTGTTGAATATCTTACAAAAACATTTTTTTCTGTTGGAAGTCATCTTTTGCTCCATGTATCGAGTGAATTCAAGCCCGAAAACACATTGAAGTTCCCTTCAATAAATGCAATAAGGATGTAGAAATTTCCATGAGAGGGCTTTGATATCAAGTCAACTGTGAAAATGTGCCAAGCCTTGTAGAACAAAAATATTTCCCAATAAACCGGTTCACCAAATGAATCCTTCATCTTTTCCTTCCAATCTGCAGGGGCATCAGCATCAGCTTTTCATGAAAGTACATCTCTTTTTCTTGTAACACTATACCACTTGTATGTTCACTGACTGAAATGTCTCATCATTTTTCTAAGTACCCTCTTTATATTATTATTCTCAAAAGCTTGTCTCCTCCATTTACTAATTTGCTGTGAGTTTTATATTCTAGCGATCATCGAATATAATTTGATCCGATGATCAGTAAGTTGGAAATTAAGGTGATCCATGATGAGAGTACTATATAAGCCTATTCATGTACTTTATCGGGGATAAGTTTTGAGATGTTTTCCGCATTCTGATTGCAAAGGTCCGCAATTTTTAAGCAGCGAAGTAAATGAAAGTTTTTTCACGAGTTTGGATGTATACATGTGGTTTCTACAGTTGTGAAATGAAGATGAGAGGTATGCTAAACTGGAAATAACAGTGACGACCTCCGGATCCAATGGGAAGGAGTATTGTGAATTAATTAATTACTTGGAAAGTGTGCAGTGTGTCTAATTCAGTAGGGGAGAAAGTTGCACACTAGAGAGTTAATGGTATGGGCGAGACAAATACATAAGTATGCATGTATATGGATGGGAAGCAAGTTTGAAGTCTGTAACAAAGGGAAACACGAATGGCAATGTTGCTGGCATTGGGACAGAAACTAATCCTATTCATTGGGCATAGTTGGAAACCTCTTGGAAAGGAAGGGAGTGAGGAAAAGAATATTTCCCTTTTAATTGTTAAATAACGAAGTTCAGTGCATTAGATGAATAAGAGAAAGGCCGAGGTGGTCGGTGAGCGAAAATGGTAGACGAACACAAGGAATCAGGAAAGAGTGAGAGAGAGAGTCCTTTGCTGCTTACTTTCACCAAAGTTTTCCCATTATGCTAATTTAAACTGAAAGAAGCCGAAACAGAGAGGGAGTCTCATGGCACATACAAGTAGATTTGGTTTAGGTTTTAGAACCCCCATGTCTCCCATTCTATCGAAGTAGGTGCATGTACTTCCATCCCGGATGGAAAAATAGCACAGCGTTCTCTAATAAAAATGGCGATTTCTAACCTCAACCGCCACCCATTTTATCTCAATCTTGATTTTATACCAATTTGTATTGTTGTACTTTCTTTGCTGTGGCTTTCCAAGTAGCACAAACAAACTCTCAGAGCCACTCGGATGTCGAAATGTGTTCCCTGGAATCCACAAAACTACTCTCTGACTAACTTTAGGTGTCCCGACTGCAACTAAATTTAAGGGGGTCTAGTTTCTAAATCAAAAAAGTAATTTAACTTCAAAACTAAACTGAAAACTTAATAGAAGCATAAAACCGAAGAATGAAAGGGCTAAATCTAACTTCATTTGGAGGAAAAAATAACAATTTATTCTGGGCCTGCTTGTTCCATCCAATTTTGTTGCGGGGAGGTATTCTGGAAAACGTAATTTACATAAACCGCATTATTTTTGAAATTGAAACAAAGTGATCGGTCTACTGACTTTCAGTTATTGGAATCGATACGAATATCATATGAAGGAAAGTCAAAACGCCAGATGAATTTGGAACGTGAAATATAACATCAAAGTCGAACGAAAGCGTGCTTTGCGCTCAGCTCACTCAAATATCCTAACATCATTTCGGGAATCTAAAGTTTCTCCGCAGATGCATCCCAAATCGCAATACAAATCTGCATTGTTCCATGCAATCCTTTGGAGTTCATGTATAAAGAGCTTTGTGTCCTCCACTTACAGGGAATCAGATTCTTCTATAGCTTTATCAAACTGAATACATGAACTATCATCAGTTTTGTATTCATCCAACATGAAAGCAGTGGTGGGGGGACTTGGAGATATGCGACAGTCAGAGGAGCTTACATCAGAATTTCATAGGTATAAACTTTCATGTGCAAAAGATAAATCGAAGAAATCAAATATACTCGTCTTTGCAATACTAATACAGAATTCCGCTAAATTAGTCACAAAAGTATTTTTCCCTTCTTCCTCGTACCTGAACAGAAAACATTGTAGAGATTTAAATCACCCAACTTTCGATTATCGTGGATAAAAATAAGTTTTAAATCCAGTTTTACGACGCGTAATAGGCATGAATAAGAACTACTTTGCTATAATAAAAATAGTGATTTTTGAATTCAAGTGGCATAAAAACTTCCGTTTGATTGGATCGCATGCAATGGTATCTCTGAACATTCTCCTTGTTGACTTTCATTTATTAGGTAGTTGAAATTCAGGAGAAGTGCATGTAATGATTGTTATCGGTTGTCTTGTAGAGTGGGGAGATCACTACAGACCGGAAGTTTGCATGCTTCGATCCCCAACAAGTTGAGCAACAAGGAGATTGGAGAAAGTAAACTCAGTCGTTACAATAGAAGCACACCAACCATTGCAGTAGAATCACTCAAAACTCGTAGAAGAACGAAATCCCGAGTTTAAAGGAAAGATTGAGAGTTAGCCAACATTCTAAAACTAAACACCAGACGGCTTGCAACGCTCTGTTCCTGCAAATTCGCTACACACATCCCATAATATCACATGCCAAATTCGCCTGGTAGTTAGAAACTAAGGCGCTCAAGTTTATTACGACAAGATTTTAAAGGGCTTTGAATTTGTTTGACTAGATGCTGGAGAATGTTAAAGCCTAATTCGGTCCAGCTAATTTCGAAAGATTTTTTCGACCAGTGTGCAGTAGTGAGGTTCTAACTAGGCTGTGTTGCATTGCAGACTGTATTTAATTTTAGACAATAAATAAATCTGATTCTTTTATTAAGGTCCGACTACAGTAAACATTAAGGAGATATGATTTGTTCCTTGTTTACAAATTCCATTGCTGATGGATGCTTATATACCCAAAGCCCCTTTTGGCGTAAGGAACGTGCTGCAAATTAAAGAAGAAGTCTGTCCATGGTAATCGATGGAGAGGGTATTTGGTATACACCTCAGGTCTTTTGGTGAGGCTTACGGGACCTAATTAATTAAATTTAATACTGGCCTTGTCAGAAGCTAGTAATTAAAGAGAGACAATGGATGACATGGAAGGAAGCTCCTGTCCCTATACACAGGGAAAGAGAGACATAGCATGGCTTTCACTGTTAGCAAAAAGGTTATTAGAAGTAACGACACCGAGACTTCTCAAACAGCAACAGACTAACAAATTTAGCTTCCTCGAAGCGTTTCTAAATTGACTCTTGCTTAGCTTTCTACGGACAATTGTGAGGTGAGGGAGCACCGAGTCGTGACCAAGTATTACTTAGTTAGTTGAGCTCCGTGTCGACAGAACTAAAAACTATTAAAATACATAGGAATTCACAGAATGTGATCGTTGAAATTGAAGAACATTTCCCAAGTTTTGAGTTCATATGAACATTGTAAGGGTGAAAAGCCTCGTTCCCTCAGATTCCCTCGTCTCACAACTTGGCTCAATACTACACGGCACACGGTGACTACTACTACTACTACACTTCTCGCATGTAAGATGAGTGCTTTCTCTACACTGCCAGTGTGTTTCACAGTTAGTTACCACCTGAATAAACACTGATAAAAGTGTATGAAGTGAGCAATAGCTGAGCTCATATACGGAGTTGATTTGACTGCTCATTTATTCTGTTCCAGCACTTACTTTGAAAGACTCTGGCTAAAAGGGAACTTGCAGATCCCCTCAACACACTTCAAGATTCAGTGTTTGATCATGCAAAGTAAATGAGATTAAAACCAGATTGAATTGTTCGACGAATTTCATCATATTGGGACAAGGAGCTTACCCTTCCCTCTGCTTTTGTCATAAACCGGTGTGCATTGTCTTTTGGAATTTGTTGGTGCTCTCATTCGATACGCCACAGACCGCATTGCACAAGTTTCACAGGTAAAATTCCCCATACACTGTAGGACGAAAAGTTTGAAACTCAGCCGTAGTGCTAAAAGTTTTGGGTTACTGGGTAAAATTGTTGGTATGAAAAGCACTATAAGTTATTAACATGTGAGCTGAATTATTATGAATAATTATAAGCTGCATTAACGTTGCAGTGAGTTCAGGAAGCCACTTTAGTTATTATGTCTCTGGAATTTAACATAACATCCAACACTGTCTAATTAGCTAGAGGAATGTGAAATTCCAACCGCAGTAAGAAATTAGGAAGTCAATAAAGTAACGTTATTCAGAAAGGAGGTTCATTAGACCAATAAATACTTTCAGTTGAAGAAGTTTCCAACAATGCGATGAATGGGCAATGGAAACCATAGATATCACATTAAATGACTGAAATAAATCCACGTTACAGTGTAATCCCAGAAAAGTGCATTACACAAGCTCCAAGCAATCACAGGAAAGGGGATAGAAACTTGTTTGCGTGATAAGTCTATGAGATAGGGACGACTACTGGTACAGGAAGCTCATGGAATTAGGTTGTTTGTGTCTCTTAAATTAGAGGTTGAGAAGGAATGAAGTGAAGCGATGCGAAACAAGGTATATAGTGAGAGTGTTTGGTTATAATCTACCTCACACATTATTAGAAAGGAGTGAGTAGTTAAGAGTGAAAGATAATCGGCCTGATTCGAGGAATAGAGTGAGTCGTTTGTTGGAGAAATGTGTGTGCCTCTTAAGGCAGAAACGGAGAAAGAGATAACTGGAAGATGATGAAGACTCAAAGAAGAGAGGAACAGTGTTGCGTCTTAACCCAAGTTTGGACACGACGAGACAAGTGTGAAAAGAAATCAAGGAAATATCATAGAAAATAGATCCAAACCAGCATTGGCAACACGGTTTTAATCCCTTCGTCAAAATGCTTGGCAACGTTAATCTACTCTTCTGTCGCAATTTTCGACTCTTCCTTACCCATCTCTATATATTATATTGGTCTCACACTCTCTTTCTCAAGTAGCAAGTTAAGCTTACACTTTCTGAGCAACCAACTCACTCAGAGGCCAACTCTCAACGCGCCTCGAGACTACGACGACCACACGGGCTGTGTGTACTGCTTTCTCTCTATAAATGCTGTTGCTGAGCCCTGACTTTCGGATGGAGAAGTCTCTAACTCAAAATCACCACGAACATTTTCTCATCTTAACACCACTAGCAGTCACTAAGGCAGAAGACAACTGAAAGAACCTTTCTCAGCCACAAAAAACATATCGATCATAACAACAACAAATATGTGCAGACACATAAATTCGGACGGTAGAGAACCCGCACTAGAGTTGTTAAACTGTGCAAGAGCTTCGATTTCTAGACATTAGTATCGTCATAAACAAGTCTGCCCCGTAGGATATTTTGGCAACGAAACCAACAACTCTGATTTATCAATATACTTACTACCCAATGAATCAGCAAACAAGAAATGGAAACTCACACAGCAGCCTTTTCCCCCTTCCTCACTTTCTCTTTCTCTTGTACATGTCAAAGTTTCGAATTCAATCAACTTTTCTCAACAACCGTTTGAAAGATTTACAATAAACGAAAACTATAAAAGGACTTTCCTCAAAATTAAAATATACAAGATCGATCTCATCCGCACTGCGACAGGAGTTAAGGAATAAAGATCGATCATTGCCAACCACCTTTTCTTCCTTCAAAGTCCGCACTCCAAGAGTGCGTTAAGGTTAAGATGGCCTTTCAAATTACGCTAATAATTCATACTCCTTCCACGCTCCTACAGAAAGTACAACAGCTACCGGATATCGGAAATACACAACCATTTAGTATTTTATATTGACACATTATACATATATCCATGTCATAATCCACTTACAACATATGTGTTCAACACACGAATGAATGACGATTCGCAACTCATTGACAAAATATGCAATGCTAATCGATGTTCACCACAGGTTACTTTGCGTCCGTGTGTTTTTCACCTCATAACTGTCAGGAAGTGCCTTTTACTCCATAGTTAGAATGTGAATGACTAGGAGTAGTATGGCAGAAAAGTATGCTAATATTGGAAGCAATAAAAAATAAAGAACTGGGTTGTTCCGATCGACCATCGGGAGACAAATATTGTTGCCTTCACACTTAGAAATAGTGAATAGATCAGCAGGACTATGTGAGGAGAGAAGAGTGTTTTCGATCTTGAAAGGAGATATATGTAGTGAAGGGGAAAGTGTAGTTCTCCACATAACTACCTTAGTAGGATTGGTTTTTCTTTTTTTGTACAAGAGAAGTGAGTTTCACTTTTTTCACCAGATCTATTCTCAAGTCTAACTGAATAAATATTTACCCTTACTCTCTGTCTCTTCTAGCCATCCAATTCAAAGGACACATGCTTTTTACAGAATTTGGCTTTCATCGAGTTGTATCAAGCAACGAGTCTAAGCTATTCCACCAGTGGTTTACGCTTTGACGTCCATTAAGACTTTCCCACGCTACCTTGGCAATCTCGTATACACAATGGCAGAGTAGTTTATACATCGTCAACAACTTATTGTTGTTTACTTACACGCTAATACTCATTGTCTAAGTGGTCGGTTAGTCTCTTGAGTTATCCATATGAGTGATACGTATTATTAAAATTAATTTAAGCTACTTACAAACCTGTATCATATAGAGTAAATAATAGGAAAAGTTTTCGAGACTAAGCAAGAACACTCCAATAAGCTGAGTCGGAGCTGACGGCTCGTATTCTTTTCGAACAAAATACACCCACACCAGTCACAGGTGTCTTCCTGTCACTTCAATAAAATTTACATTACGACGTATCGATTTTCACTACAAGTATTTCATCTTATGAATATAACCAGGTCTGAAAATTACATGGATCCTTTAGAGGAGCTTGTATAGCCCACTCAATCAGCTCATATCTGTCAAGAGTTTTAGTAATTTTCTCAAAGCCAATATCAAATTACGATTCCCTTTTTACGCTTTTAATACGATAAAATTTCATGTGAAGCTATTGAAAGTTTCTGGTAGTAGGAAAGTAGTTTTTGAATTGAAAAACTAAACTGTATTGGACGAGAAAATGACAATTTTAAGTTGAAACGCGTGGCATATTCAAAAGAACATGTAAAGAATTTTAGTAGGGTTATTAGGAAATCACCGTGGCTCTTTGAAAATTGGAATCAAAGATAAATTTTGATGAGGGAGTGTAGGTAATTTGATTACTAACTGATGAGACATGTTTGACTAATTCCCCAACATTGATTTTGTATTCGTTGTAGGAAAATCCGTTACAGCAGGAACAAATTGATTTAGAAAGTACACAAAGAAGGCAAACTTGGAATTGAGAAAAGCGGAATGTTTCATTTTAAAGCGAACCAAAATTATTGCCATTTACAATAATCCTGACAGTTGTCTTGTCTACTTTGTGCATTATCATCCACCCCTCAAGAAGATGTCTGGCTCAGTGCCCTTTTAAGACGGGGGAGTGAGGGAAGAGATTTAATAAGAACTGACAATACTGAAGCTCATGAGTAAACTGAGTTGTTCCTGTGTGCTAAGACAACTTCTTGATACAGTCCTTTGTGGGAAGGAAATCTTTTTCAAGCAGGGAGACAATAGAGGAAATACAAGCAGAACGAACAAGCTCAGTGAATCATATTATTGAGGAAGCTTTTGTTACTCTTCCTAAAATGTGTTTTTACACGATTCATTCTTTTAGGAGTTTATCACGTCACCTCAGGTGCGTAACTGCACCTTTTTTAAGTTGTTATGAAAAATCTGTTTGAAACTGATTTGTGTAGGACACAATGTAAGTAAAGTCTGAATGCATGAATGGGGGGATTGGGCTAAGGTGATTCGTTGCTAAGGATTTAGCTGTTGGAGATTTCAGTTAAATCCTTGAGAGAGTAGAGAGGAAACGCATTACAAGAAAGGCACACACAATTTAAGGTGGGATACACCTCTGGGAAGCCTATCTCTAAGGTATCTCTTATCGGGAAATCATATCGAGGGTGGCGGAATACCGGAAAGTGGTACAAGACAAGGAGGAAGGAGAAAGTGAACTGTGAGGAGGAGGAAGGATAGGCATCTTATTTGCATAGTTGATTGGAACCAGTTAAGCGTGCCGTAAAAACGGAGTCGAGAATGATGGAATGGAGGACGTGATACGTTTCCTATCAGTTCAAAAACAGAAATGAAGCGTTTTTCCACCACCACCATCACCGCATCTTCACTCAAGGAGAACACAAGGGAAAATTTAACTTTCTTTTTCATTTCAGCTTCCAGCCAACCTGTAGCAGCGGAGACGACGAAGGAGGCAGCTTCCAGCAGAGAGCATCACCACCAATCTCAATCAGCAGCTTCACAGTAATTCTTTCTTCGGTCTCCGCTTGCTCCTTCAACTTATATAACGGAGCCCCATTTCCTAACTGATTAATTCCTTTGAAGACCCCAAATTGAATGCAGTCGTTCATGTAGTCTCACAGTATCTTTCTTTCTCCGAGAGACGCTCCCTTTTCTCTGCACAACGAACCTTAATGTCTAATCTGTCTTGGCTCTGTCGTACATTTTCTAACCTCTTCTGCATGGACGGCTCAAAGTGGACGATGAGCTGGAGTTGTATTAACAGGATGATATCACAATTTTCCCTATAAGGTAAGATCGACCAAATCAAAATCACCCTGGAAATTCTATGACTAGGTGAAGGAAAAACCTTGTGAAGGTTTTATCAACGAGAGTTAATAAGAATTCTGATTTTATAGCCAGTAGCAGCAGACGGAATTATATGTCGGGATGAGCCTGTTTTTTATTTCGGAGAAAGAAAGTTGAAGTCTCATTCAAGTAATCCATCTAATCAATTCACGCTTATTCCGAACGCTGGAAAGTCTGAAAGAGGAGGCGAGAAATCCTCCCTCCGTCTATGAGGATCCACATCCATATATATATGCTCATTCTATTGTTTTTCCACACGAGGCATTGTCTCATATATCAGATGTATTATTTTCTCTTCGTTTCTTGTCTCTAGTCATCTTGCGTCTCGAGTCATCACGGAATAATACAATTTGTGTGTACTTGAGAAGTTCTTCGATGGAGAAACGCTTCCAAGAAAAGCTATGATTCTACTTCCAACAAGAATAGAAAAACAGATGGACTCCAGGGTAGGATGAACAATAAGTAGGAAAGGGAACAAACCAAATAAAACGCGTCCTCTGTATTAACGGCTTTATGCCCCTCAACACTATCCAATCATTCTTCTCTATCACGACACTACTACTCTTTTTCTCATTTCTCATCATCATCCTCCATTCCATGGATGGTTTCTTTTCTCTCTCCTCACACAAAACCTGGACGACTTTCTCCAATTTCATTACTTGACCTTTCTACCCATTCCTCAAATCACGTTGAGCTATAGTCGTATTTATTCCTCGAGCACCTTCATGCGAAATCCTCTAAATGTTATTTACAAGCAACAATGTACACTGGACAGATTGGCCACCCAAATTGAGATCCCAGTGGTCAACCACAGCACTCAATTAATGTTTCATATCAAATTATCTGTGTAATCTTGTAATGTGTTAAACTATACACAGCCTATTGTGGCCGGAAACATATGTGTGTATAAGAAGTACAAACTGGATCTTTAAATTATTTGTGTACATGTGTTTCACGCTAAAATTGTGAATGTAGTATTATACAGTCGTTCGATTCAAATGCTTGACAGAGACATGTCCATATTATCGGTAAAGTACAAGAAACGATTGGGATCTAACCTTGAAGCAAGCCGTTCCATTGGCATGCGTCCCCAAATTGGGGAGTGATGGCATAAGGTTAGGCACCGTGAATGGAATGAATAGCATTTTCTTAGACTCCAATACTTCTCGAGAATACCGAGAGATAAGTGAGCAAGGTAGAAAAGTTGTTGGATATTACAAATTAGAGTAATTTATCGGGACAAACAAGTGTCAATATGCCTCTTTCTTGAGCCCCAACCACATGATGCATGCATGTTGAGCTGTGTGTGTCACACTGTTACTTAATCCACTCAGCCAGGTGACTGAGGACTTCCTAATTCATCTACTGGATGAGAATTCTCCTGTTCGGTTGGATCTACACACAGAGAACTTTGTTGTGCAATGGGAATCAATCCCTGTCACTGCCAAACACACACTGCACTGTAAATCACCTTAGTAAACATAATTGCAATTATGTGAGAGACACAATACACCAACTGTTTGTTTGTACAGGCGTGGAAATACGGTCACTTAATGGGTGAGAATGTTGTGTTCACCACAAGACAACTTGATGATCCTCAAGGGAAATGGCAACGGATGTAGATGAACAGAGAGACTTACTTGGATTTAAACTTCTGTGACACTCCACACCCACATTTCGAACAATCCTAATGATGGGAACTCCAAAGTGTTTATTAAAATATACAAAATACGAATTTGTGATGAAAGTATTGAATAACTGAGCTCTGTTTCGTTCGCTGTAAAGCACAGGGTGGTGTAAAAATACGAAATATGTGTGAGAGCAAGTTGAATTTGGAAATGTGTGAAAGTGGATTATGAAGACTGGTGAAAAATGTGCATGTAGAGCTGGTTAGAAAAATAATTAGTCTACAGGAAAAATCACATCAACTTTCACCTTGAGAAGTAACTTTCTCCTGAAGTGAGAAGGAGAGGAGCGAGCACGTTAGGACGGAGAAACTTCCAACCGCTCAGATGTATAATATAAACAGCACATGCTCCACAAAGCCATTTTATCTGAGGAGAGGAAAGTGTACAGAAATGTACACTACAGAGAACGTGTAAGTGCATAAGTGAGTTGTGAGAGGTATCGTCGGGGATGGAGAAAGCACACTATGCCTTCACTCCTCGGCCATGTGCATGTCAATCCAATCTCTGTTGGAAAATTTACTCTCCTGACCAAAGGGCTAACTTCTTCCGTGAGCTCATTTTATGAATTTGAAATAATTTCGTTCGAATACTATATGCAAATTAGAGCGTGGAAGAATTCATGAGTCAAACCTCATGGGGCGTCCTTTGATGTTTCATTTCCTTTATCACCAGACCCATACCGTGCAAAATTCAGACAGGAATCAATTTATGCATGAAATTCGAGGCATACTTGCGGCCTTTCGAAATCTCCTGCTGAACCACGAATAAAGTTGTTCCGGACTTAAAGAGTTGTCCGGATTTTGATGGAGAAAAATCCAAGTGGAGTCATCAAACGTGGGGATGTGTGCGTGTGAAAGTTCTCTGATGCCAGAATGAACTCTAACCTAAAATGAGCTGCGATATCCTAAAGTTTTTGTTAATTACTGGATTCATCATTCTAAGAACTAAAGAACGCACGTTACGTATATAAGGGTGATGATTGTAATACAATTACAAGGGAACGTTGTAGTAAAGGTAATTTATATTTAAATTAAAAGAAACCCAATAGGAATAGAAAACACTGTTCAATGTTATTTGTATTATAGCTTTTCATTCTTATAATACAGTTGATACATAAGTAATATAACTAAAAGCAATTTCAGATGAAACAAAACCGGAGTTGTACTTCGGGAAGCAATTTATGATGCGTGAGGATCAAATATTGCTTGGTTTCTACCGCAACCTTAGAGCATTATATTAAAAGTTTTAAGATCAGTTTTATTGATCAGTGGGTGTGGCTTGGTGAAATAATAGTGTGAAATATATCTGGAGTGTAGGAACATGTCTTTTTCTTGATGGTAAGAGTATGAATAGCACTGGCAAGTTTTACGACCAGCCCTGTAAATGAAGTAGGGAGTCAAGATACCTTCCATGGAAAGCAGAGGTTTAGGAAATCTGTTCGTAAATTCACGCACTTCATGGACGCTTTCTGAAATTGGTCTTCGAGCTCCAACTTCACTTTACACTATCCTTTTTATGACTTCATTACACTAATATTACGAGTATGAAATAACACCTCTAGATCCAGAGCAATGAAACAACCAATACGACTTTACCCATACTTCTTTCATCATAAAATGTCACATAAACCAAAGCGAGTAAAGATGATTACGAGAGTAAAACATTATATGCCATGGTAACTCGAGAACCTACACACTCGCACGTTACACCACCAAACTTCATAATCTCTTTGGTTGTTTGACCTGGAAATGTTGTTTCTCACTTCGTGCACAATACCCTAATGAATGTCTAATGAAGTCATTACCTCTACACAGGATTTTATATAAATTATTCATCAACCGATTCCATCACATGTCACATTACGTTTCATACTCCAGATTGCAACCAATTACGCTTCCCGAATAAAATCCCCCTCCTCTGACGGAGCAGTCAGATATTTTTATGCTAATCAAACTCGCCTGAACTTTCGAGTTTTATTGACAAACACGCATTGTCTGATTCTTTATGGAGAGTATCACATGTTGTGGTTTAGCGTTTAGTAATACGCTGTACTTTTAAGTGCCTGTATATTATTATGAAACAGCGAAGCTTTTATAGTTCTGTTAAATGTAATAATTTAATAGGGCGCGTTTTATGTACTTGCCACCTTTTGAAGGAAATTTTATGTACCACCTTTTGATTTATTTACAACTTTTGCAGCAGGAGATGAAATGATTTTGCTCCTACTAAATGTAGGTACAAAAGTTGTATAGCTGTGTGGTAAATATAAGTTTTAGTCTTGACGTGAATTAGGTCTGTCCTGTATCTGGTGTTTCTCATCAACTATCAAATCATTCAGGATGTTTGACAGTGACATGTATCCTACTGGCAGTGGTGCGTAAATGAGTTAACAACTACACGAGTGGATACATATAGCAAATAAAGGACAAATACAAATAATGATAATATGAAGTAGGAAGAAAAAATCCGACCTTAGCACTTACAAGTCAGAACACTCACTTTGTCACTTACGGTGGATACTCGAACAAATCGAAACCCCTCACACTCGAACTACCATCGGTCACAAAGAGACCACAGAAAGGGGAGCAAAAGTGAAAGAAAGTTAATTCGGAACTCTTCAACTTTCATTTTACTTCGTAGCTGTCCAGTAAGTGACCATTCACCCAGAACAGAATCATGTAATAAATACTCTAGAAAATCCTACAAGCTCAGAAAAAACCCTTCTCAATCCTCGAGTCTTCAATTTTTCAGCATGATTCGAGTGATAAGCCCTTTGCAGTTTTCAAAGAACTTTCCTCACACAAAGATACGAGTTTTATAAAACCAATCTACTGCATACAATCCAGAGAGAATTCGCAAACATCTCAGATACCGATATTTTATAGATTTGTCTGGCATCCTAACAATTAATTGGTACACCAGTATTTTTAAAAAAACTCTCCGTGATTTGAATGTTTTCTGTCTAATAGAAGCTAATATAGTATTATATAGAAACAAATAAACCGTAGGCATGTTCAATGTGGCAACACTTTTGTTACGTCTCAAATCCTTTCCATTAAAATTTGGCCTGAAGCAAGCTTAAAACTCACCCAGACAATTCAGTTTTAAACCGTTCTTTTGAACCATTGCTTACCCTTTTTATATGCTTTCTCTCCCAAATGAGTTTGAAATACTTATTGCGCCTTATTCGTGTAGAGTAACTAAGTGAACCTTCGCGTTTTCCTTTTGTGGGTGATGAGAATAAATAATATGTATGCATACAGCATCCTCGCAACAAAAAATAAGGGGCTACCCATGAGTTTTGAAACTCAAGAATAATCTCTGAGTAACACAGCAGATTAGTTCAAAACTTTCTCTTTTGTTTACTTCAAGTTAATCAGATAATCTAAACTGCCAGAACAGTTATCTTTCTTTTCTACCTGAATTCTAAAACACAAAATCGCAGGTCTGTGTTCACCAGAATTCAACATCTTGCTTTGCATTTAGTAAAGTGCATTGAAGTGAAACACCAAACTTGTTTTAGACGAAGTGTGGAAGAGAAACATAAAATTTGAGGTGCTAAAGGGAAGCTCAATCTATACGCTCTAAAACTACGCAACCGTGCCAACAAATGCCGACTAACTGCCTCCAAACTACTCACAACTCTTCACTTTGTTTGCATTGCAATATCTTTTTCACCCGATCTTCAAGA